>JBBPBX010027259.1:25534-37418 GCA_038048925.1 Garcialebias charrua | reverse complement strand
AGTCAGCTATCTGACCTGAGTCTTTTTCTTCAAATCTGTGGGACTCTTCCCGAGGAACACACATCAGATAAAGATCACAATCAGCATGGCCAACAACCAGTTTCATCGTTTACCACGGTGCTCAAAGGTCACAGTGTCAACAAGTGGGAGCCTGACCTCCTCCATCCCTGAGGGATTTGAACAGTGGATGTTTGTAGTTCTGGCGACGAGTGTTTTTCTGCACTGAAACTGAACAGAGAATGTAAGTAAACCTTAATGTTTTTGGTGTAAGACATAGGAGTGACACTGTGGAGAAGAACGTCTTTTTTTCGCTGGTGAGTGGACGGAGTCAACAAGATACAACTTTCTCACACCTAGATGAAGCCACACACCAAAATGGAAGTTGGTACCTCATTTATTTGTCAAGTTATCATGCTTACAACATGCACAACTTTCTCACACCTAGATGAAGCCACACACCAAAATGGAAGTTGGTACCTCATTTATTTGTCAAGTTATCATGCTTACAACATGCACAGACAGCCGGAGAGTATTTCCAATTCCCCTCTTCGCTCGGCGATGAGGAACAATCTGATTCTGCTCACAATGAAACGATAGAGCTGAGGAAGAAGAAGAGAAGAGTCCTGACCTGTCCCCAACATGTGGACAATTTTCAAACAACACATCTTTGACCAGAACAACCACAGTCTGCTGAACATTTGTAGACATGCTTGGATGATGGATGTGATCAAATAACACATAAAGTTCTTCAGTACTTGTGCTGCTGGCTCCAAGTAATGTATGATGAAAGTGAAGGTGTCATTTGTTTTTCTTTCTAATGTATCCTGATGTGGCTTTGTATTCAGAGTCGTTAAATTAGAAGCTGGGAGGAGACACTGGGGAAGATGCAGGACATGCTGGAAAGACCAGGTCTCTCTACTGGAAGAGGTGGCTGTGGAAAGAGATGTCTGGACCTCCCTGATCAAGATGCTGCCCCTGAGACCTGACTCCAGAACAACAGGAACATGATGGATGGGTGGATGAATGGATGGATGGATGGATGGATGGATGGATGGATGGAGGGATGGACACATTACAATCATGGTGTAGATGTGTGTTTCTTGCTAGGTCAAAGGTCAGTGCTGCAGTCCATCATGGTTCTGTATGTAGTGTACCGTCTTGTGACAGAAATGTTTTTAAATATTCTGATTGTTGAATTAATAAAAATAAATATATATATATATATTCTGATTGTTTAAGAATCTACAACTTTTTTGACATTTGTAAATCAATGATGGGGACACTGAGTGGGAGGGTTTTGATATCTGGACACATCCTGATGCAAACATGAATAATTTAACAGGACATTAGAGCTTTCAAGCAACACAAACTTAAATAAAACTCTCCTTTAAACAATTGTTTTCTGAGCACGGGGTTTAAAAAACATCCACTGTTAAAACATAAATCTAGACCTGGTTGCAAATGAAAAGCAGACGTAAGAACATGAAAGAAAACTTGTTTGATGTCATGCAGCTTCTACGCTGTGCTAACCTCCAGTGAGAGATGACACAACAGGAGTGAGAGGAAACACATCAGAACACACGTCCTTATCGAAATCAGTCATTAAATAAAACAACTTTGTCATGAAATGGACTCGTGAGAAACAATAGCTATGAATTCATGTTTATTAAGTTTGGAAGAATTTTAAATTCTAAAAAAGCTAAGTCTGGTCCTCTGGACATTAAAAAAACAAAACAAAACAAAGCAAAAAAACTGTAGAAACGTTTTATACAATTTTTTTTTGCTTTGTTTTTTTTGTTTTTTTAACGTCCAGAGGACCAGACTTAGCTTTTTTTTATTTTTCTACCTGGATTATTGAGCATGCATCAGGGGATTTTAAATTCATTTTAATAGACTGCACTGTGAACCACAGTATGTCCCAGACTCAGGAACTCGTCATCTGGCCCCAATTTCCTTAATTAAAAAGAAATCTATACTTAAAGTGTAACTCAACTCAAAATTAACTTTTTTTTAGATGATAAACTCCATAGAATCTGTTTAAAATGTTTTATAGCACTATGTCTGTGTTAATTTTCATGTATTTGTGCATGTTTGTTTAAATCGGCAATATTTGGTCTAAAAACGTGTTTACGGTAGTCCTATGGGTTGAACAGATGTATTACACCTTAATTTTCTTATTAGTCAAAACTCTCATGTCTGACGTCACATCGTCTCCTGCCTGAGTATAAAAGAGGTTCAACCATAGCCACTCCCCTTGCAGAGATCGTCTCTGCACTCTTCCTTTCTGTCCGCACGCGCTGTCACACACACTTTCTCCCGGTGCGACAGTTTGTACCATACAAGCACCACTGATCGATAATTTTCAGATTAGCAACTTATTTATTTTGAGAATACATTTCACTTCATCAAATTTAATCAAAACTCCAGCGTTCTAAAAGTATGTGGTTGTATTTGTTTTCTTATTCTGTGAAGGACTGGTAATGCATAAATGCCAAGTTGGTCCAGAGGTAGGAAGCCGGGTTGGAACTCAAAAGACCCGGGTTCGATCCCCGGTCACGGCGTACCTTGTAGTATTATTTTCTTTTTTTTAAGCCTTTTGTTTCGGATAGATCGGGTGAGAATAGAAAAATATATCTACATAATAATTCTTTGTTGTTGCTTGTTGTTTATTACTAATGTAATTTTAACATTCAAAAACAATGACGGTCTCTCGTCCTGGCCACACCTCCTCCCTCACCCCCCAACCGCTTCCCCCTCCTTTAGGCGGTGTCTGTTGACACTCCCATTTTTTTGCATTTTTCAAATCTTGTGCTGGGGCGGAGCTATCTTCTGACGGTGAGGTGAGTTACACTTTAAATAAATTGATGAAAACTTGCATTTTATCAATGAAATTTAAAGCTGCTGTCTGCAGTTTCTGTATGACCGCAACACTGAAATATTTTCCACAGGGAAAGCATTCTGATCCCTCCCCCTCTGAGCCATATATGGCTCTGCTTCTCCTTGCTCTCGCTGAACTTCTGCTCTGCTTCCGAATGCTCCGCCTCCACATGTCCCGTCTCAGCCGCTGCGAAGTTCTGTGTTTATATGTTAATAAAACGTTCTAAAAAATAAAATAAAAACATGGAGCGCTGGTCCAGCACACCAGAACACCATGAAATCTGCAGAGCCTCACGCAGCCATGTTGGAAATGAGTTTAATTCGCTCGTGACAAATTCATTCATTTCCTCTTTTCAGTCAGCGAGGAGGAAGCGATCACTTGACTTTTGGAAAAAACTAAAGAAAAGTCCAGATCAGGGACGAAGAAGGGGAATTTAATACATTTGTGTCACATACAAAACAGTTTTGCATCGCTTTGCAATCCTTTGAATGAGAACGTGTGCGGCCGCTGCATGCTGGGACAGTGGGGGACGTGGGTTAGGAGCGTGAGAAGTGAGAACTCTGTTTTTATTGGCTGGTTAAAAACTCTGTTTTTAACGGCGGGTCACTGTGGCTTTTTAGAAATGCTTTTAGAGAAGCAAGGGGACTATAGTTTTTTTCAGAGATTACTTTGTCTAACATCAGTCTGTCAGGAGATAGTGACAGAGTGAAGAAATATGTTAAAAATATATTTTTTAGAAAACTTACAGACTGCACTACAAAACGGCAGACAGCAGCTTTAAGGACATTCCAATAAAACATCAGGACACTGAAAACATTTGGACTCAATGTTGTGTCTCCACAACTCCAAAAATCCAACATCCATCCATCCATCCATCCATTTTCTTCCGCTTATCCGGGGTCGGGTCGCGGGGGTAGCAGCCTAAGTAGGGAGGCCCAGACTTCCCTCTCCCCAGCCACTTGGAGCAGCTCCTCTGGGGGAATCCCAAGGCGTTCCCAGGCCAGCCGAGAAACATAGTCCCTCCAGCGTGTCCTGGGTCTTCCTCTGGGTCTCCTCCCGGTGGGACATGCCCGGAACACCTCACCAGGGAGGCGTCCAGGAGGCATCCTAACCAGATGCCCGAGCCACCTCAACTGGCTCCTCTCGATGTGGAGAAGCAGCGGCTCTACTCCGAGTCCCTCCCGGATGACTGAGCTTCTCACCCTATCTCTAAGGGAGAGTCCAGACACCCTGCGGAGAAAACTCATTTCAGCCGCTTGTATCCGAGATCTCGTTCTTTCGGTCATAACCCAAAGCTCATGACCATAGATGAGGGTGGGAACGTAGATCGATCGGTAAATTGAGAGCTTTGCCTTTTGACTCAGCTCTCTCTTCACCACGACAGACCGGTACAGCGCCCGCTTCACTGCGGACGCTGCACCTATCCGCCTATCGATCTCACGCTCCAGTTTTCCCTCATTCGTGAACAAGATCCCGAGATACTTAAACTCCTCCACTTGGGGCAGGACCTCCTCCCCGACCCGGAGAGGGCATGCTACCCTTTTCCGGCTCAAGACCATGGCCTCGGATTTGGAGGAACTGATCCTCATCCCGGCCGCATCACATTCAGCTGCAAACCGCTCCAGCGAAAGCTGTAGATCACGAACTGATGAAGCCAATAGGACCACATCATCTGCAAAAAACAGAGAAGCGATTCTAAGGCCACCAAAACGGATCCTCTCAACACCTTGGCTGCGCCTAGAAATTCTGTCCATAAAAGTTATGAACAGAATCGGTGACAAAGGGCAACCTTGGCGGAGTCCAACTCTCACCGGAAACGAGCCTGACTTACTGCCAGCGATGCGGACCAAGCTCTGACACCGGTCGTACAGGGACCTAACAGCCCATATCAAAGGGCCTGGTACCCCATACTCCCGGAGTACCCCCCACAGAACCCCCCGAGGGACGCGGTCGAATGCCTTTTCCAAGTCCACAAAGCACATGTAAACTGGTTGGGCAAACTCCCACGCACCCTCCAGGACCCTGTTGAGGGTGTAGAGCTGGTCTAGTGTTCCACGACCAGGACGAAAACCACACTGCTCCTCCTGAATCCGAGGTTCGACTATCCGACGGACCCTCCTCTCCAGAACCCCTGAATAGACCTTACCAGGGAGGCTTAAGAGTGTGATCCCCCTATAGTTGGAACACACCCTACGGTCCCCCTTTTTGAATAGGGGAACCACCACCCCAGTCTGCCAATCCAAGGGAACTGCCCCCGATGTCCACGCGATATTGCAGAGTCGCGTAAGCCAACACAACCCCACAACATCCAGAGCCCTAAGGAACTCAGGACGAATCTCATCCACCCCCGGAGCCCTGCCACCGCGGAGCTTTTTAACCACCTCGACCTCAGCACCAGAGATTGGAGAGCCCGACCCAAAGTCCCCAGGCTCCGCTTCCTCAGTGGAAGACGTGCCAGTAGGATTGAGGAGGTCTTCGAAGTATTCCGCCCACCGACTCACAACATCCCGAGTTGAGGTCAACAGCACGCCATCCCCACCATAAATGGTGTTGGTCGCGTACCGCTTTCCCCCCCTGAGACGCCGGATGGTGGACCAGAATCGCCTCGAAGCCGTACGGAAGTCATTCTCCATGGCCTCTCCGAACTCCTCCCACGCCCGAGTTTTTGCCTCAGCAACCACCCGAGCCGCATGCCGCTTGGACTGCCGGTACCTATCTGCTGCTTCCGGGGTCCCACAGGCCAAAAAGGCCCAATAGGACTCCTTCTTCAGCTTGACAGCATCCCTCACCGCCGGCGTCCACCACCGGGTTCGAGGATTGCCACCACGACAGGCACCAACAACCTTGCGGCCACAACTCCGATAAGCTGCCTCGACAATAGAGGCGCGAAACATGGCCCACTCGGGCTCAATGTCCCCCGCCTCCCTCGGAACGTGTTCAAAGCTCTCCCGGAGGTGGGAGTTAAAGCTCCGTCTTACGGGAGACTCTGCCAGACGTTCCCAGCAGACCCTCACAATACGTTTGGGTCTGCCAGGTCTGACCGGCATCCTCCCCCACCATCGGAGCCAACTCACCACCAGGTAGTGGTCAGTTGACAGCTCCGCCCCTCTCTTCACCCGAGTGTCCAGGACATGCGGCCGCAGATCAGATGAGACGACAACAAAGTCGATCATCGAACTACGACCTAGGGTGTCCTGGTGCCAAGAGCACATATGGACACCCTTATGCCTGAACATGGTGTTCGTTATGGACAATCCATGACGAGCACAGAAGTCCAACAACAGAACACCACTCGGGTTCAGATCAGGGGGGCCGTTCCTCCCAACCACACCCCTCCAGGTCTCACTGTCATTGCCCACGTGAGCGTTGAAGTCCCCCAGCAGAACAAGGGAGTCCCCAGGAGGCGCACCCTCCAATACCCCCTCCAAGGACTCCAAAAAGGGTGGGTAATCTGCGCTGCCGTTCGGCGCATAGGCACAAACAACAGTCAGAGCCCGTCCCCCCACACGTAGGCGAAGGGAGGCTACCCTCTCGTTCACCGGGGTGAACCCCAACGTACAGGCACCAAGATGGGGGGCAACAAGTATGCCCACTCCTGCTCGGCGCCTCTCACCAGGGGCAACTCCAGAGTGGAAGAGTGTCCAACCCCTCTCAAGGAAACTGGTTCCAGAGCCAGAGCCATGCGTTGAGGTGAGTCCGACTATTTCTAGCCGGAACCTCTCAACCTCACACACTAGCTCAGGCTCCTTCCCCACCAGAGAGGTGACATTCCATGTCCCAATGGCCAGCTTCTGTAGCCGAGGATCAGACCGCCAGGGTCCCCGCCCTCGGCCACCACCCATTCCACAATGCACCCGACCCCTTTGGCCCCTCCCACAGGTGGTGAGCCCATGGGAAGGGGGACCCACGTCTCCTCTTCGGGCTGTGCCCGGCCGAGCTCCATGGGTGAAAGCCCGGCCACCAGGCGCTCGCCAACGTGCCCCTCCTCCGGGCCTGGCTCCAGAGTGGGGCCCCGGTGACCCGCGTCCGGGCGAGGGAACATTGTTTCCATTTATATTACTCATCATAAGGGGTCTTGTTTAGCTGACGTAATGATCAAATCATTTTTAGAACTGAGCTCCAGAATTTACTTTTGTCATAGTTGGCTCATGAAGTGAGTGAAAACTTTAAAATGTGCACTTTGTGATCAAATAATAATAATAATAATAATTAATTCAACGCACTTTTCATTACTGAAAATCTCAAAGTGCTACACATATATTGAATGCTACACACATTCATAAACCGGTGGCGGCAGACTACCATGCAAGGTGCTTTCCAGTCGGGAGCAACTCAGGGTTAAGTGTCTTGCCCAAGGACACAACGACACATGGTTCGGGTCCCGGGAGTCGAACCGCCAACTTTCCGATCGGGAGACGACTGCCCTTACCACTACACCACGGCCGCCCCAAAAATCAATCAAAGCCTCTCCTCAGAATGTCTCCAGTGTCGGGTGAAGCTGTGTGGGGAGACGATGCTTTGACTAATGGCTGTGAACAGAATGGTTCCAGTTGGCTTTGTCCATCTTAGCACATCATTTTCATGCTCCTTGTTTTGTTTGGCGAATTCACCATTTAAATGGCTACTGTTGTGTCAGTGCCAGCTGCACGCTCGAGAGGATGTTTTAAAGTGGAACATCTTTCATCTCTTTAGCGGAGAGCGAAGGGCATCGGTTGGGAGTCATTTTCAGCTAGGCCAAAGTCATCTGTAAAAGCGTTACATTCACCAATCCGAGCGAAGCGTGTTGTAGATTGTAACTTATGAGGAGTTCTCTTTCTCTCACTTTTAGGGTTACTGTGTGTATCAGAAGTGTCCATGTGAGTGTTTCATCACAACACACACAGATGATCTTAAAAACTTTTAGAATATGAAAAATGTAGCACAGTATCTGCAAAATAATTTTAAAAATCTAAAAAAGCTAAGTCTGGTCCTCTGGACATTCAAAAAATAAAACAAAACAAAGCAAAAAAAATGTAGAAACGTTTCGTCTTTCGTCCGAAAGACTTCCTCAGTCTGAGTTGCTGTATTCAGCTCAGTCTTATAAATAGCACCCTCTCACAGTGTTGCACAACCAGTTGGCTGATGACAGCCTGAAACCAGTTGCTCACATGATCAAGGAGGGCCATCAGCCTAACAATGGATCATTAGCACCCTGATGGTTGTTTGCTATTCACAGAGGGCTGAGTGATACTAGCAATAACAGCATTGTAAGAGGGAGACAGTTGAACCCGGAGGCCTCCACCCCTGTTTAATGATGGACGGTTTCTTTTCACAAAGATGGCCTCCTTTACTCCTCTCTCAAACCATCGTTCCTCTCTATCAAGGATGTGAACATCTTCATCCTTGAAAGAGTGACCGCTGGCCTGGAGATGAGTGTAGAATTTTAAAAAGTATTGCTGTGTTAGCAAAAAGACTGGAACACCCATTACACTTTAATTACAACTAACAAAAACATTTCCTTTCCTTTATGCAGTCTGTTTGAAAGGATGTCTGGCTTACACACTGCATAGCTATCTGTTTCTCATCTACTTTGTATGGGCAAATACACTCATGTTTCAACATTTCTAACTGAAATGATAATAAATAAATAAAAAAAGCACCTGAGCCAGTGAGGTGAGATAAAAAGGCTTCCATCTAGATCTGACAAAAAGACGTCAGCTGAGTGCAGCAACAAAGGCCTGATCGTCAGTGTTGAGATGAAAGAAAATAATACATTGAATACAGACACTGTGATGTTTTCAAACCTGTGCACACATGAACATGCATGGAAAAAAAAGTATTCAAACTATTTTTGGATCCAATACTTGCCCTATAAAACATGCTCTGAAGGTAATATTTATAATAGTGACAAAATACAATAAATTAAGGATGCACAATGTTGGATTTTTGGCCGATATCCGATGTGTCGATATGCCGACATTTTAAAACTTATTTGGCCAATAACCGATACCAATATTGATTTTTTTTCCCCCTAGATCTACTTACAGAGACACTACATATCTTTCTCTGCTGTGGAATTAAAATACATTATTCTTCATGGTCTTTGTCAGTTTGGCCTGCTACCAGATGCCAAAATGGGGGTGAAAATGATATTACACTTCAACTTGGATTATGTTTAATGTCAAATTTATTCATGTCATTTACTCTCTGTAACACAATGATAACACTCAAACAGTGCAAATTTGTACATTTTCACAAATCTAAACTCAACCTGTTCACAAGCGACAGGTTAAAAGTGCATAAGTAGTAGTGCATTAATAGATATACTTGACAGTTTCTTAAATTAAAAATGAACTTAAAAAACAGAAGCCTTTTATATTGGTGAGTTATTTTGATGGAATGGACTTTATCGCTGATATCGGCCGATACCATGCCGATAATATTGTGTATCCTTGCAATAAATTCTAAATTGCCTAGTTTAAAATAAAAAATCCAGCCCTGCGCTGTCATCTGAGTTCAAATGTGTCAGCTAAAATGCCCCGTTTTTCCTCTGTGTGGGTTTTCATTTCAGCATTACCTTGATCTCATTTTCCTAGTGAACAGAGTGGATTAGAGTAGCATCATTCAAACCTGGTCTGCTGAAATCCATCCATCGGTCTCATCTTTGTGTAATATTACTGCACTGTTCTCAAGTGACAACATCAAATAGTTGCATGCATTAATGTTTTAGTGTTGTCAAAGTAACATGTGCAAAAGCATTAATTTTCGTCTTTAGACTCACAGAGACCATTGTATTATGGGCTTTGGCTTTAGTGCTGACTTAATTATGTTTTGCCTCTGTCTTTTCTTCTTGTCACTCCACGGCAGGTGTGAGCAGCCCATAGTGGGGAGGTTTGTTGCAGGCATGCCACCATCAAAGCAGTTTTACAGGGCTGTGGAGCCCACGACAAGCTGGATCCTGGCTTTGGCTCTGATTCTTGCTCTACAGGTGAAAACTGATCAGGCACAATAACCCTGAGTAGCACTCTTTGAAGTTTTTTTTTTCTCAATTGATTCCAATGTCCTGTTTTTGGTTTTCGTGATGTTCTATAACTGAATACAAAGATTTACATTTTTTTTTCTTCTTCAGGAACGTAGATTTTTCTTACTTATTTCAAAGAAGAGCAGTTTTTCTTTAGTTAGGGGTCCAAGCTAGTGGGGGCAGGGTGATGTGGCTGCAAAGCAGTGCAGTGGGGTCTATTGTCCTTGAAAATGGGGGGTGTGGTAAAGAGGTGAAGAAGAGATTACAGGCAGGATGAAGTGGATGGAGAAAGGTTCCTGTAATGATTTGTCACAAAAAGGTAGCAGCAAAAGTTAAAAGAAAAACAAAACCTACAAAAGAGTAGTAGAATGAGTGACACTGACAATAAACAAGAGAACGAACTGGAAGTGGCAGAGCTGAAGATGTTGAGGTTCTCCTTGGTAGTTACAAGGATGAACAATGTGCCATTAGATGATGTAAAGTGTGGGTTTGGACTCACTCCCATTTGCATAGGGCTTAAACCTCTATTTTATCCATCCATCCATCCATCCATCCATCCATCCATCTATCATCTATCAATCTATCTATCTATCTATCTATCTATCTATCTATCTATCTATCTATCTATCTATCTATCTATCTATCTATCTATCTATCTATCTATCTATCTATCTATCTATCTATCTATCTATCTATCTATCTATCTATCTATCTATCTATCTATCTATCTATCTATCTATCTATCTATCTATCCATCCATCCATCCATACATCCATCCATCCATCCATCCATCCATACATCCATACATACATCCATCCATACATACATACATACATACATACATACATACATACATACATACATACATACATACATACATACATACATACATACATACATACATACATACATACATACATACATACATACATACATACATACATACATACATACATACATACATACATCTTCGTTTAACGTCCGTTTTCCCGATTCCGTAGTGGGTCGTTACTTCATTTTCGCCAAGTTTTTGATGCCAGATTAGGCGGTCAGTTGCGTCCAGTTCATTGAGGTTCAGCGCTTTCAGATCTTGTTGAATCGTTTGCGCCCAGGTCTTTTTCGGACGGCCTTTGGGACGGGTGCCAGGTACTTCAAGGTTTGCAACAGCAAGTATAGCACTGTTTTCACTTCGTTTAACATGACCAAACCACCGCAAACGGTGTCGCCGGCATGCGTCCTTAATCGCACATAAGCCAGCTCGACACAGGATTTTGGTCGATTGGATGTGATCTTTAAGACTAATGCGTTGCATCCATCGGAGCATTTTCATGTCGGTTCGATGAAGTTGCTGTTCGAGTTTTGTTGTCATTGGCTATGTTTCTGTGCCATACAACAGCACAGGACATATCACTGAGCCATAGGGGCCATAGGGGCTGAGATGGTGTAGAGGCAGGGCAGCCAGCTCAGGACCGGAAGGTCCCGGGTTCGATCCCCGGTCACTGCATACCTCATTGTGTCCCTGGGCAAGACACTTAACCCCGAGTTGCTCCCGATAGGACTGGCTGGCGCCTTGCATGGCAGCTTACCGCTACTGGTGTATGAATGCATGGGTGTATGCATGTGGGTGGATGGCTGGTATTGTGAAGCACTTTGGGGCCCCTCATAGGGGGCTGGAAAGCGCTATATAAGTAAGCTCCATTTACCATAGAGTCTTGAACGTAGGAGTAGTGGGATGTCGCGCCACATCAGTATATAGAAGCAGGTAGATGTAATTTATTCCATGCCACATGTATGCGTGCCCGAACGGCAGCTTTGGCTGTTCCAGTACAGTCCAACACATCCCCTAGATATTGAAACTACTTGACTGTCGCCTGACTCATTTTCAAGAGAGACCTGTTCTATGCTGTGGAAATGTGCCATTAGAGGATGTAAAGTGTGGGTTTGGACTCACTCCCATTTGCATAGGGCTTAAACCTCTATTTTATACATATATACTAGGGGTGCAG
>JBBPBX010027259.1:13849-24011 GCA_038048925.1 Garcialebias charrua | reverse complement strand
TTTATTAATTTATAGATCCTCATGCTGAGTTTGGATCTAGAGCGTCAGTGGAAGGTCCAGTGGATCCAAATGGACCAACAGAATACACTGAGCAGACAATGGATGCTGAAAGCCAGGTGGATTTTTAAGCATTATTATTAATACTGTATACGAAAGACTAGAAACAGAAAATACATATTTGACTTGTTTATTTTAGGGTCCAATGCAGGTCAAAGTCACTGTTGGCAGTTGGGTATTTGGCACAAGAAATCATTTAGTGTGTGAGGGGTAAAAATACATAATCTGCAAAGGTTTGAGGGAACATGACTCCACACAACCTTAGTTGCAGTCAATTAAATATGTTTGAATTTCTGAAGCCAATTATGAATGCAGGTGGCATGGTGGTTCAGTTGGTAGACCTGTTGCGTCTCAGTGAGAAGGTCCATCCATCTATCCATTATCTTCCACTTGTTCCAAAGTCGTGTTGCGGGGGCAGCGGCATCTCTTTCCACAGCCACCTCTTCCAGCTCTTCTCGGAGGATTCAAAGGCATTCCGAGGTCAACTGAGTGACATGGTCTCTCCAGCGTGTCCTGGGTCTTCCTTGGGGTCTTCTCCCAGTCGGACATGCCCGAAGCACCTTCCAAGGGAGGCGTTCCAGGGGGCATCCTTTCTAGATGCCTGAACCACCTCAACTGGCTCCTCTCGATGTGGAGGAGCAGCATTCTACTCCAAGTCTCTCCTGGATAACCAAACTTCTCCACCTATCTCTAAGGGAGCGTCCAGCTACCCTGCGGAGGAAACTAATTTCAACTGCCTGTAGCCGTGATCTCATTATTTCAGTAACTACCCAGAGCTCGTGACCATAGGTGAGGGTAGGAACGTAGACCGACTCGTAAACAGAAAGTTTTGCCTTACAGCTCAGCTCTCTCTTCACCACAATGGACCGGTACAGAGTCCACAAAACTGCAGATGCTGCACCAATACGTCTGTCAATCTCATGTTCCATTCTTCTCTCACTCGTGAACAAAACCCCAAGACACTTGTACTCCTCCGCTTGAGACAGAACCTCACTCTCAACCTGAAGAGAGCAATCCACCCTTTTCTGGTTGAGGACCTTGGCCTCAGATTTGGAGGTGCTGATTACCATCCCAGCCACTTCACACTCGGCTGCGAACCGCTCCAGTGAGAGCTGAAGATCACAGCACGATGACACCAACAGGACCACATCATCTGCAAAGAGCAGCGATGGAATCCTGAGGCCACCGAACCGGAAACCCTCTGCCAGCTGGCTGCACCGAGACATTTTGTCCATAAAAGTTAGGAACAGAATCGGTGACAACGGGCAGCCCTGACGGAGTCAAACTCTCACCCTGAAGGGGTCCGACTTACTGCCGGCAATGCAAACCAAGCTCTCGCACTTATAGGGACTGAACAGCCTATAGCAACGGGCCCCCAATCCCATACTCACGGAGCACTCCCCACAGTGTACCCCAAGGAACACGGTTGAATGCCTACTCCAAATCCACAAAATATGTGTAGACAGGATGGGCAAACTCCCATGACCCATCGAGGACCCTAGTGAGTGTAAAGAGCTGAGCCAGTGGTCCACGGCCAGGACAGAACCCACATTGTTCCTCCTGGATCCGTGCATGTGTGGGTTTTCTCCGGGTACTCTGGTTTTCTCCCAAGACCAAAAACATGCATGTTAGTCTGATTGATAACTCTAAATTGTCCCTAGGTGTGAGTGACAGAGTGAACGGTTGTTTGTCTCATTTGTCTCTATAGTGTCCCTGTGATGGACTGGAGACCTGTCCAGGGTGTACTTAGCCTTTTGCACATTCATGGCTGGATACGGGCACCAGTGATCCCTGTGACCCTATTGATTTTTGTTTCAACTTTGTAAAAACTTACATGTAGTGTGTCCCCATCCATTTTACAAATCCTACATAGCTGGATCAAGTTGTTTGACAATCTGCAACCTTATTATTTTAGCTAAGCACTTTACCTGTAGTGGGAAAACATTGACAGATCCTTTTTTTTAATTTCTGCTCAACATCAAGAAGCTGACACAAGATTAGCAAAGTAACTGGTAAAGAGAGCATATTGTTCATTGGCCAAAAATACTAATTTTTCCTTCGGAATATAGTCAGGAGCAAAAACACAGCTAATGAGTTCTTAATATAAATCCATCAGGCTGCTGTCAACAAGACTAAATGCTTGTTAATTAAGCTCCAAACTTGTTGGATGTATAAATAAGTGCCTTAGGAGGTGGTTATCAAAAAAAATAATCCTATTTTTGTGATAATCCTGTTTGTTATCACATCAGGATTAATTATTTAGGATTGACAAATGCCTGATCAAATTAAAATTGGAAAAAAAAAAAATTTTTTACTTGAACTCAGCAAATTTAATTTAAAACCCAACCATTCTTGTTTAGGTAACATTCACTCATCGTATCAATATCCCCAAAGTAGCTTGTGGTTGTCCAGCAACAAACAGCATCCAGCAGCTCATCACCAGAGTGGAGATGCTGGAGAGAGAGGTGACCATGCTCAGAGCTCAGTGTGCATCCGGATGCTGCAGCGAGGGCTCTGCCATGGGTGAGTTCTGTTTAACACAGCGTATATAAAAAAAAAAAAACTGTTCTTGGTTATTTTATTCTCTTTTCTTCCAGTTTTTTTGTTTAGAAAAAAATTAAAAAAGTTCCTTTAAGCAAACAGTGCTCAGAAACAAAGGATGGATTCACAAGACAAAACCTCTAAAAGCAGGTTGTTTTGACATGGTGGTCAGAAATGGGGGTTATAAGTAAACCAGGCAGAGAATAAGAGACACACAACACTGGATTATTGATTCCAGAGGGCAGCCAGATTTATTTATTTATTTGCAGCACTATGGAGAAATGGAGTAAGAAAATCTTTTATAGATTGGCTATTATTATTATTTTTTTATACAAGAGGACTGAAGTGGACGGAGCTACTGAACAGAATATGGTTACGTACCTGTTTGAGTGACATAACCCATTTCAAATATTCTCTGAAACCTTCATCTTTGTTCGGAGAAAATGTTTTCTCTCCAGCAGACACAATCAGAATCAGAAAGAAAAAAAACATGCTCCGTGGATAAGGGTGGAGAGTGAAGCAAAACGGCAACAGTTTTACCTGAAGACAAATGTTTCTTATGTAAAGGAGGTTGGATTTTGTCTACCCATCCATCAACTTTCTCTTGTTTGGGCAATAACTTCTGATTTTCTCAAGATAATTTCATGAAACTTGATAAACGTGTGCATCATCACTGGATAAACTGACATGTACACCTTTCATCACCCCAGCTATGTTAAGCAAGGCATTTGCTTGTCCAGGCCATTGGTATAGATTGCTATACTGTATTGCTTTGTAATAATTTGTCCACAGACATATAATGTATTGTCTTTGCTTTCACGTGTATTTAAATGGTAATGTGCAATTAATGAATTTCATGGTAGAAATGGAACTCATAAGGTGCATTATATGACAATGTAAAATGTTTCCATGGATTTGTATTATTTATTTACATGTGTTGTCAATTCATACACATTGTTTCTTCTATCCCTTGCAGGTCGGTTGGACTTTGTCCCTGGATGCAGTGGTCATGGAAGCTTCAGTTTTGATGTGTGTGGTTGCATCTGTGAGGATGGATGGACTGGCAAAAACTGCTCAGAGCCCCGCTGCCCGAACGACTGCTCTGGGCAGGGTATGTGTATCGAAGGGGAGTGTGTGTGTGACCGTGACTTTGGAGGAGACAACTGTTCAGAGCCTCGCTGCCCCTCGGACTGCTCAGGCCGTGGATTGTGTATTGACGGAGAGTGCGTGTGCGAGGAGTCCTTCACAGGCGACGACTGCATGGTTGGAAGATGCCTCAATGACTGCTCGGATCAGGGGTTGTGTGTTAACGGGTCGTGCCACTGCCGGCCTGGTTATGTGGGAGAAGACTGCTCCTTGGTGTACTGCGCCAACAACTGCAGCAAGAAGGGGGTCTGCAAGGAGGGTTTCTGTGTCTGCCAGGATGGATTCGCTGGAGATGACTGTAACTCTGGTAAGACGATACGTTCTCAGTTTGATTTGCATGTTAAAAAAAATGTGTTGGACGTGGATGTTTTAATCTTGTGAATCAAAAGCTCACACCAGTAAGCTGTCCCCTTTTACACTTGAAGTGGTTTGAGTGCTTGGTTTAAAAAAGTTGTTTTTTTTTGGAGCCAGTGTTGCAGCAATAATTTCTGGTTCTCAGCCCTTTTTATAATAATCTGTCTTTCATGTGCAGTTGCTTAAGGGCTGAGGTACACTGGTACACATCTGAGTTCATGCTTCGGATTTAAAATGTGATTAAACCTAAAAATGTTTAGGTATAAAAAAAAAGTTACTAAACAAACACCTGTGGTTCAGTTTTGTCCTGTCTCACCCTCTTACACATTTGTCACACTTTCCACTGCATCTACTGTTTCAAAGATTTTCTTTAAGGTTTACAGTTAGGAATCCATCCATCCATCCATCCATTCATTTTCTTCATCTGCTTTTCTGTACAGCTCACAGTGAGCTGGTTCACATCTTTAGTGGCCTCTGGGCAAAAGGTGGGATGTACCCTGAACAGATTTCATCATACCTACACTCTCGTCTAGATTTTATAAACAAGAAGACAATTAGATATTCATAGGTATATACACTAAATATGGTTAGCTTTTTTTAATGAAACAAATAGTTGTATAGGTCCATATCAAGGTTTCAAAAACTCTATATTGAAACTTTTGCTGCAGTTTGGTTGTTGATGAGACCAACCATTTGATTCAAACATTGGATTCAAAACAGGATGCATTTCATTCTGAAACACTGATGTAAACATGGGTATCAGGACAAGGTGAAATGGCTTTGTCATCATGCATGTGATATATGATATTATGATACAAAATATATATGTTAATACATGCTCTTTAAGTACATAAGTTCTCTGCGCACGGTCCAGCGGTCCAGAGTTTTTCAGTAAGGTCTGTTAGCATATTAGCCCCCCTGCTCCGGTCAGCCTGTCCCAAACAATGAGGTCTCCTACTCCACTGAGCGCGCGTCAAGCTCCCCAAGTCAAGTTTCAGTACCATATTTTCTGGTGTAAAGGCGCATAAACCGCGTAACTCGAACAATGCTTTTCAATGGGAGGGCGTTCGTAACCCCGAAACGTCGTAAGTCGAGGCCGTCGTTACCCGAGGACTACCTGTACTAGTATTATTAATAATAATATTATACTATTTTTCACAAAGTAAGAGTCAAATAATGAAACCGAGTGTCATGTTTCAATGTAAGGTAGATTCCAGTTGTGAGAAGTGGAAAAAAAAATCCATTTTGCTTCAGTATTTTTAGCATGCTCATGAGCTTAAAAAATAAACTTGTCCTTGCTTCACATACGATGGGTTAGGGGTGCACGTTCTGGTGGACAGCAGAGAGTCTAACAGGATTAATTTGTCAAAAGTCACATTCATCCGGGGAGCAAACTGTCACATTAGCTGCAGCTGAGACAGTTTAGGTGCTGTGCACGCCTTTGTTCAAAACCAGCTCTCCATGCCAAAATATCACGTCCTCTTCTGCCATTTGAGGCACCTGTCAACAAAGTGACGGATGGGGACAGACAGAGGAGCGAGCGATAAAAAGTCAGGGACGTAAAATTGGATCACTGAGGCTGATTCTTCTGTTCTGCCCTCCCATTTAATATCTATAGCAAGTGAGAGAGATGAATTGCTTATTTCTTTGTAATTAGCTGGTGCTTGCAAGGGGGGAGTTTGTTGAATGCAAAACGAGAAGTTCAATTACCAGAGGCATACCGGGTGACAGGCTTAAGTGTTTCATGGTATCACAAACTGAATAAACGGCATGCATTTTTGCTTCAATTATGGTAGCTTATATTCTCCCACCATGAAAAATAATAGAGACCGCTGAATTTAAATTGGATGTTTCCGTTGTGAGGGGCGAAATAGCATATACTGTATATCTTTACATAAAAATACAGACATTTCCATCCACAATGCAGATATTAACTTGTATTGAAGATGAAAATTGAGTCTTGTTGCAGAGGTCATTCTCATGATATGCAGTAAGAATGGCATCAGTGACAGTAAACATTTACTTTTCTTATATAGCTGTGAATACAAGCCTTGCATCTCATAAGATACAGTGTGAGGTGTATATCATGACTGAAAAATAACTAGTGTGTGTCTGTTAAATCACGCTGATATATTGCTTTTTGAGATATGTACCATTAATTACATTTCTGTTTTTATGAGTCAATAGCGTTTATTTTTACATCAAATATTTAGATTGTAATGATTAGACATATAACTGCACAATGTAGTTTTGTTTTCTGCAATGATGTTAAAATTTCTCAATTAAATTATTTTTTAGCTATATTTGCAAGAACCACTGTAAAACGGATTAATTTACAACTACACATTTATTTTCATCCATTTAAAATCATTGTTGAATTTTATGCCAGCCGACACAAAACAATTATTCAACAAAGGAACCATTTTCCCCATGCAGAGCACCAATGACTCTTTACTTTAAACATTTTCTTTTTAACCTTTGCTCAGTGTGAGAAGCTTTGTGACTGTTTTACTCTCTTTGTGCTCTGTTTCTGGTTTAATGGTGTTTGTCCCTGCACTCATACACTTTATGCTCAGCTTGCTATTTATATCATATAAAGGAAACAATATATATTATGCAAAGTTTAATTGTGGCACAAAAATACTTTTTACATCCAGCACATAAAATGATGCTGGCATCCAAGCAGACAAAGAATACACAACATGTATAAAACATTATAAGCTACATTGATTTTCTGCACTAAAAACTAAATGATGCTCAGCATTCTTGTGTGACAAAGCAAATCCAAGTTTGAACGGTCCTTTGTGTTTTGCTTTTTATTGTGCAACTGCCAAACAGATTGTACAGATCATGAAACATGGCAAAAATGACAACAAAATTCCCTTGGATAGCTTTACTTTTGAAAAGTACTGTCTTTCAGCTGGCATTCTTCAAATGCAGATTTTATTTTAAATCATTTATTTTTTAAATCAGAATGGAAAATAAATCATCCATTCCTGTCATGATCATGTCATCTGTCCCCTGCCTCTTTGTGTCATGTTTTCTGCTCAGTCACTCTGTCACGCCCCCTCTGCACTTTCAGCTCATCAGCTCTTATTCATTGCACCGGTTCCTGGCCTTATTTAAGAACTCCTTTCACCTCCCCAACCTGCCAGATTATCAGACCTTTCATTCATTCAACCTTGTTTATACAGGTTGGACTGATTGCATCTTGGGGACTCTTTTACAAGATATACCAGTGTTGTTTTTGTTTTTAACAAAGGATGATGACAACAGTAGACAATCATAAAATAAAAAATATAAATTGAGAAGAATAAATTTAAGAAAAATGTAAGAAAATGGTATTAAAAAAACTAAACAAAAAACCCCAGCTAGGTTGAAAAGCAATATAGAATACTAGAAAACTACAAAATGAAATATGTCTGTATTGGTTTTTGCTATGAACTTAGCAGTTGTTTGAAACTACTTTCAAAGGTCAAGGTCGAGAGCTTCAGATTTTTTGCAAGGTAATCCGGGATACATGGTACCTGTTATCCAGCCATCTAGTTCCTTTTTCACACCTTGCTTGTTGAATTTCGACCTCATGCCTTGTCTTGTGGATTTACCGTTCTGCCTGCTCTTTGTATAGTTTGGTTCTTCCCACCTGACCCTAGCCTGGTTAAAACCAGACCCTCGTCCTTTACTTCGCTTTGTACTAGGGTCTGGGATTTCTCCCATAGACAACGATTTCTCCGGTCGATTTTTGACCGGACCAATCAGAGAACAGAAGGCGGAGTTTTGTTAGTTTAGCCTGGCGAGGTCCAGGCTATCAGATAAATAGCTCAGAAACCACTCGGTGGATATTTTTTCTGCTACCAGTGTGTAATTATATGGCTCTAATTTACTGACTGTTGGCCTAGATGAAACATTTGAGATAAAATTCGATTTTTTATCATTTATTTTCGTAGCGCACCCGAGGCTGTTTGGAAAATGTCAAACCGAAACTATTTAAATCCAGCAGATTTGACCATTTCGTGAATTGATTTAGGAACTGTTAAGCTCAGGAACACTTCTGATATAACGTCAGCTAAGAAATATATTTTTTCTCAGCAAAGAAATAATAGTTTTTTACCTTGTTTTCATGAAAATTCCTTCGTGGCGGCAGCCATTTTAACTGACGACGTCAGTCGACGTCGTTCAAAACTCCGCCTTCTGTTCTCTGATTGGTCCGGTCAAAAATCGACCGGAGAAATCATTGTCAATGGGAGAAATCCCAGACCCTAGTACAAAGCGAAGTGAAGGACAAGGGTCTGGTTTTAACCAGGCTAACCTGACCCTGGATTTTTGACTACTTCTTCTGACTATGGATTCTGGATTACAGTTTGACCTTTGGATTTGTTCTTGGACTTCTGACTCCCTGTGCATGGCCCCTGCTTCACCCTTTGGACCACGACCCTGCATTGCCCCGCTGTCCACAGCATTAAATGTTTTCTGTTACAAATAAAGTCCAGTTGATCTTGTATTGAACACCTTTTTGATTTATCATGTCCTGGACGACTGAGAATCTTCACCAGCATTAAAGGCCTAACTCTGCAGCTGCCCTCCCACCAGTGTGGTGATGTCATCACTTCAAGCTCCGACAGGTGGCTCTCAACCCAGCTGCCTGTGAAGACGTGTTCCTGTAGCTGGATCCTTGCTCCTACCTGCGGCTGCAAAACAATACATTTGTTTAGTTCTTAAACTCTTGTTGTCTGGCTGATGTTGAATCCAAAAACCCTGAATCTTGGCACGTCCTACATAAAGATACAGGAGGTATATTAGCTAGCAGATTTGATATAGGGTGTATTTTAAATTTGGATGACTATAAACACCAGCACTTCTGCAGTAATAAGTAAAAATGGTCAAATATAGACCTCTCATTCCTAAAAACTGTTTATCACAGTATCAGTCCAGCTAGCTAGACTGCATTTAACAATCACATAGGATATTACAAATTTTTATCAGGACATCATATTACCAGAGTCCTTTGCTCTGTTGATGTGAAACATTGCCTGTGCACTTATTTGCCCATCTTATCCACTACATGTTTCTGGGACCGAACATTAGCCAGAATTCTGTTGCTCACACCTACAGTCGATTGTCTGAATGACTTCCATTGAAAAACCTCTGCTCTGGATTTTTTTCAACATTAATCAGATTTATGTCTTAACCTTGAAGAATGTGTACTTCAGGAGAACACAAGTTAAAATATAAATCTTGACAAAAGAGTGTGCAGGATATTCCCTCACAATATGTAGAATGTGGGCATGATCAAACTTTTAGCAGTGGTTGTTAGCAAAGTGTGGAAGTTTGAAATTCAAATATTAAATTTAAATAACTCACAGGTTTTCCTTGGACTGAATGGACGATCAAACGTTGAATGAAATAAAGCCCCAGAGTAAACACAAAGTGAATAAACTGAATAAACAAACATTAATTATTTGCCTCATTTCGCCGACACTCAAACAAAACATTATTTTTCATGCCCAATGTTTTAGTCAGTTCATAAGTCTGGAGATTCATTAGCAGTTTGATGATGAACTGACCTCTGTTGTGAGTTTGAGCTTTAGTTAAAAAAAGGTCTTGGTTCAGATGCTGCTGCCTGTAATAACACACTGATGAGACCTAATGAGACTCCCAGACTTCAGGCAAGATTCACAAATATAACCTTTCAGCAAGTTGCTCCTTTTGAAACAAACCACTGAAGGAATGTGCTCTTATTAAATTATTTTGTTTTTTTCAAAGACTACAACCTTGAGCATTGAAGATAAATTAAAAAGTCAGCTATACAGAGCACTCTGTAACTTCACTTTTGTGTAGGGAATCATTTTTACACGTGCTTTGGTTCTGATGCCTATTCGCCTGCATCAAAAGTTTTGTTTTATTGTACTTTCTTACCAGATGGGTTGAGTTTATTTCATCATCCTTTTTTTGCAATCCGGCATGGTGACATTCTCTCCTATATGACTATTTCAATTAATGTTGCTGTCACATTTTTCTCACCTCCTTCATTCTGTTCAGTTTCAACTGGAGTCACATTTTTAGT
>JBBPBX010027259.1:0-11364 GCA_038048925.1 Garcialebias charrua | reverse complement strand
AGTGGTCATCGCGATGCCATCTGTGGATGACTTTAACGGATCTCCCCGAGGGACAACAGGTGCCTTTTCTCCACCATTCGATAGAGCCAATGGGATTATTTGGAAAAGCTTTATATCGAATCCAGACCAAGCTGGACCAAAGGCGCAAACAGGCTGAAGCTCTCCGGGTGGGCATTCCCAGGAGAAGCTTCGCCCCCCCAATGGAGTTTGCTGGAGGCAGACCTGCTTAGCCTTGACACCTCTCGGCAACGCGTGCCCCACCGCAGAAGCGGCCTGCCTACGAGGATAAGCATCGGCAGAGACCACCGCCGGGCCAACCTCGTACCGAGCACGCATGGAGCAAAAACAGGTTCGTCCCCCGCCAGGCGGTCAGACACAGGGACTCCTCGGCGAACCGGGACGACAGACAAAAACGTGCCTGATGAACCAGGTTCACGTCTTGACTTTACACCGTCACCCGCCCACGTGGTACGGCGAATGATCCGTTCATATCCAGACTTTATTTGTAGCACGGTACAAATGGCTGGTAACTCTGTTGCATGCACAAATCATGTTTTTCCTGCTGTGAGTGACATAAAATCAAACATGTCGTTACACTTAAGCACGAATAAAGCTAAAAAAAACAGCTCCTCTCTGTTTTATTGACTCCAAAAAAAAAAACACAAGTAACTTTAACAGAACAGGTCCCTCTGGCCTGCCAGCCATCATAAAGGGAGGGGACCGTTTCCCCCCTCCCTCACGGCTCACGGGGTGTTAGCATAATCAATAAACCCCGGTAGGGTGCCTCTGCTCTGTCTGTAGAGGACAGACACAGAGGCGTCTGCAAGCAGGCCCCCCACACCTCATGGAGACAGGTGAGGGGGATCACGTGCTCCAACTCCCGCTCCATTGTGAACAACGGGGCGGTCAATACACTAACCAAGCAAACACGTGACATGTCCGCGCCTCAGGGAGACGCGCAGACAGAATCTAACGACGGGGAGCCACGTCAGATGCCCATAGGCGACCATTAGCTTCACACGTTCACAAAAGCAATTGTGTTCAGGCTGGTGTGTGTGTAAACAGCTCGGAGCTGAATCAGATTCCTCTTCCTGTCATTCGAATGGAACTGGGCTCCTTATCACCAAACAATTTAAAGTCTGCCAAACACAAAGAATCATCTCCACGTTCTCACGTTGCAGCTGTCCCTTTATTATTAATGAGCGACACGCAATGTCCAAGCAGTGATCCCACAGCACGTAACCTCTCTCACTGTGCTGGTCCAGCTCTGCTTTTAAACAGTATCCCCCAACAGGTGAAACACAGACCCTGGCCGGTTTGTCTGGTTCCAACGCTCTGTTAAGGCCAAGAACCAGTAAACTGGACCCATCTAGGAAACACATTGGGGTCAGAAGATCTCCTCGTTTACAAAATTCGTAGCTTTTCAGCCTTATGACCCAAAACAAGGAGAGAAAAAGCAGACATTCTTCTCCTTTTCTGTCTAATAAAGACGACAGGTTGCATCTGCCCTCGATCACTCTCGATGAGAGCAACCTGATAGCACATCAACAAAAAGGCCTTCTCCCAAACTTTGTTGACCTCCAAGGGGTCATGGCTTCCAGGGCCCCTGGAGGGGAACTGGATGCACCAACTGCTCTTCTTCAGGGTCAAACTATGCCACCAGAAGAAGTAGCCTCACCGCCTCGGCCGAGAACTGTTAAAAATTTCAGCTTGTTGGCAGAAAAGAACAAGCTGATAGCATCAGGCCTGCCGGAAAATGTGGTTAAAAACCATACAAAATGCTTGTGCTGTATCACCGCAGTCCCTCTACGCACGGAAGTGGCATATATTTGAGGCCTGGTGCTCAGAAAGAAATATTATTTCTTACTCATGCGACCTGACTCAACTCCTGATTTTCCTTCAAGATTTACTGGAAAAAGGTCGTTCCTTCTCAACTATTAAAGTTTTCCTATCAGTTATTTCCGCCTGTCACGAAGGCTGGGGATACAGGACAGCTGGCGCGCATCCAATCATAATAAGATTTATGAAGGGCGTGCTTAGGACAAACCCACCCAACAGGATCCTGACCCCTGGTTGGGATTTTAGCCTGGTCTTGGGGGCTCTCTGTGATCCTCCATTTGAGCCACTGAGTGAGGTTAAGATAGACATGTTATCTTATAAAACCACTCTACTCTTGGCACTTTGCTCGGCGAAACGCATGGGTGACCTCCATGCAATGTCTGTACATCCAATGTGTACCAGATTCGCCCCTGACGGGTCAAAGGTCACCTTAAGGCCTAATCCCGCACACACACCCAAGGTCTTGACTTTGAACCATAGCAGTCTAGACTTTGATCTCTCCTCCTTCCCACCTGCTCCTGTACTCACTCAGGAACAGGAAAGGCTGAAGGCACTCTGCCCCGTGAGAGCTTTACGCACTTACATGCAGAGAACAGCCGAATGGAGAAAAAACAAATCAACTGTTCATGTGCTTTGCAGCACCTGCTACCGGAAAGGCCCTATCAAAACAACGCCTTTCACATTGGGTGACTGAGGCCATTAAAAGGGCGTACAGAAGCAAAAGTCACCAGGTGCCCTCTGGAGTGCACGCTCAGTCCACTCGGGGCTTGGCCACCTCCTGGTCATTGTTCAAGGGCGTACCAGTTGCAGACATCTGTGCTACTATGAACTGTAGCTCATTAAACACTTTTGCAAAGCATTACAGTTTGGATGTTACTGCGTGTGACGTCACTCAGGCTGTCTTTTCTAACACACGGTAGAAAGTAGCCTTGAGATGCCTGCTGGTCAAGGGCAGATGTTCACACTAGCATGCATTTTACTGAGCATTTCAAGTGCAAGTATGTTGCACCGAGAGACTGACTGATAAGGGAACTGAAAGTAATGCACCATAACTCATGTTCCCTGAAGGAAGGGAACGAGGTGCAACATATCTGGCCCTTTTCAATGCTGAAAGCTCGGTGAAGTGCAATTTCAGAGAAAGATGGATGGGCGTCAGTCACTTAAATACCCAGAGGGCGGGGCCTCTAGCGCGACGTTGACGCCCTAGCCGTAAAGGCGTGATTGTATTCCTTCAGGTAATCGTGTGGGGGCACAATTCCCATAGCAAGTATGTTGCACCTCGTTCCTTTCCTTCAGGGAACATGAGTTATGGTGCATAACTTTCAGTTCTCTCTGTTCATTTGTGGATTTACTTCGAGTACTCTGATTTCCTCCTACAGACCAAAAACATGCATGTTAGACTTATTGATAACTCTAAATTGTCCCTAGGTATGAGTTAATGGTTGTTTGTCTTGTATGTCTTTGTGTCCCTTTCAGCGGGGGCCAATGAAATGTCCACCAGGGGGAGCTATTTCTCAAAAATGGAAGAAGAAAAAAAGTTCCAAGTTCAAATCTGTTTATTTATGAAATTTATGAAATCGAAGTCCACTAAAACACCACTAGTGATATTTATTATATAAAATTATTAATGTCTGATCATATTCATCCATCCATCCATCCATCTTCTTCCGCTTATCCGGGGTCGGGTCGCGGGGGTAGCAGCCTAAGTAGGGAGGCCCAGACTTCCCTCTCCCCAGCCACTTGGAGCAGCTCCTCCGGGGGAATCCCAAGGCGTTCCCAGGCCAGCCGAGAAACATAGTCCCTCCAGCGCGTCCTGGGTCTTCCTCTGGGTCTCCTCCCGGTGGGACGTGCCCGGAACACCTCACCAGGGAGGCGTCCAGGAGGCATCCTAACCAGATGCCCGAGCCACCTCAACTGGCTCCTCTCGATGTGGAGAAGCAGCGGCTCTACTCCGAGTCCCTCCCGGATGACTGAGCTTCTCACCCTATCTCTAAGGGAGAGTCCAGCCACCCTGCGGAGAAAACTCATTTCAGCCGCTTGTATCCGAGATCTTGTTCTTTCGGTCATAACCCAAAGCTCATGACCATAGATGAGGGTGGGAACGTAGATCGATCGGTAAATTGAGAGCTTTGCCTTTTGACTCAGCTCTCTCTTCACCACGACAGACCGGTACAGCGCCCGCTTCACTGCGGACGCTGCACCTATCCGCCTATCGATCTCACGCTCCAGTTTTCCCTCATTCGTGAGGGGAGGAGGTCCTGCCCCAAGTGGAGGAGTTTAAGTATCTCGGGATCTTGTTCACGAATGTCTGATCATATTTTATAAGCAAATTGAAATAAATGTAGCCATCAGAGTCCAGTAAAACACCACCAGTGAAATTTAGTATATAAAATTATTAATGTTTTATCATTTTTATAAGCAAATTAAAATAAATGTAGCCATCAGAGTCCAGTAAAACACCACCAGTGACATTTAGTATATAAAATTAATAATATTTGATCATTTTTTATAAGCAAATTAAAATAATTGTAGCCATCAGAGTCCAATACAATAAGCGCTGGCAACCTAACGCCACAAACAAACAAAGAAAAATAACTAACTCACCAGTTCCCACTTGCAGTCAGCTGAGCTGAAGGCTTTTTTCACAAACGGCCATCTAAAAGTTTAGAGGCATATCAGTCAGGAATGGTAATATAATAATACAAGCATTAGATAAAGACTAGCATTAGCATGCTAGCTCCAGATACAAACTCACCAGTTGCCACTTTTAGAATAAACAGTCAGCTGAAGGTTTTTTCACAAACAGAGACTTCTAAAAGTTGAGAGACATATCAGTAAGAATTGGCAAATAGGCATTAGATAAAGGGCTTTCAATTATTCAAAACCTACCTGAGCCAGCCTGCTTGAGTCACTGACTGCACGGCTCATTTCCCAGACAAAAAAAAAAGACCAGAAGCACATGATCTGTACGTACAGCTCACCTTGGACGTGTCCAGGGCGCTGAAATCTGCGCCCAGTATCTTCCCATTGTTTTGTAACGTCGTGGAATAACTGCGCATGCGACATTATTAACGATAGTCTTAGGATAAGATTAATGCACCCCCAGAACAGGAAATACGTCACCAATCAGAAAACGATTTTTGAAACAAACAATATAACTCATCGTTACTCATAAAATATTTATCCTACACAACTAAAAACATATATGCATATATTTTGAAATATTTTTATTTTATTATTTCATTTTTCTTAATTTTTTTAAAGTATTCAATGTAAAATGGTGAATAGCTCCAGAAGTTCCAGTGGGGCGGGACCAGTGGTGTAGTCCACGTGATACTCGGGTATATGGAGTATACCCACTAGAAAAACTTAAGAATTTCAGTATACCCACTTAAAAGTGCCCAATGGTACATGACATACCATTAGGTACATGTCATTGATACGTTAAACGACAGTTAAACACTTCTGTAACAATCTATTGGTGTGCAGTGCTTTTCTTTGATACTGTTTTATAAATTATATAACATGTTTTTAATACAAAGCCAGCTGTTGTACAAAGTTTGTTGTTCATTTATTCAAATATAAGCATCAGAGAAATTTGGAACTGTTCAATATGCTTAAAATCAAAATAAATTGACGGTTACACTTTACTAACCAGTGTACTTTGGTTTCTAAGCACGGTATGCCCACTACAAAAATGTAGACTACACCACTGGGCGGCACCCTAGCACCCCCTATTGGCCAGCCACCCCTGGTCCCTGTCATGGACTGGAGACCTGTCCAGGGTGTCCCCTGCTTCTCACACAGTGATGGCTGGATATGGGCACCAATTCATTCAATCTTTATTTATACAGGTTATTCCTATTGAGCCTCGGGGACTCATTTACAAGCGAAACCTGGTAAATGACCAATGACCTCCGCGATGTATGAATGGATATACAGTAGTCCTTCATTTATCGCGGGGGTTAAGAAACCTCCACAATAAGTGAAAAACTGTGAAGTAGAAGTTACATAGATTTCTAAGTTGAAACAACAAAAAACAGTTCAGTGAACTAATACGTTTAAATCAACTAAACTAAAGCAAAAGTTTATCTAGCAAGAGTTTGTTAATCAAGATAACTTGATGGTGCTTTTAATGCCTTTTTACTCACCAGCTCTGCAGAACACAGCAGCTCAGTTCCGGTTCGGCAGACCTACCCTTTCTTGGTCCGGTTTTGGTTTGGTTCTGATTGTCTCTCTGCATCCCCTGAGCCACTAAGTCATTATGAATACTGTAAGGACTGAACTGTTTTTTTTTTTTGGATAGGATCAAAACTTTCCCTCCATTTCAGCAGAAAGCAACTTTGCCTTCTGGGTAAGTGCACTGTTGGCTTCTGGATAATGTACGGTAGTCCTTTAGACTGGTGATACAGTGTAGGCTTATTGAGAGAAAACTACAAAATGGTGGCACTTTTTTTTTGTCATGTACAATCTTACCGTACCGCACTTTGAAAAACGTGAAAGAGCGAGTCCGCAAAAGTCGAACCGCGAAGTAGCGAGGGACTAATGTACTTTGTTGTGTTAGAGGCTACCTGACCATGTGCTCTTACTGGTATTGAGAGCAACCAGATGTCTAGAATGCATAAGGTGATTTTTGCTTTCCTTTCTGAGCAGTCATAACATTGCAGCCAAGCTGCTGCATTTCAGTGTTGACAGCATAAAACAAATGTTTTGATGTTATGATTGATCTTAATTTCAAGTGTTACAACCCACTTCTGGAAAACTTTGAAAATTAAATTATAAATTATGGTAATTCAAATCACATTTGCTCACCGACCTTGAAATATATCCATCACTCATTGTTTAAGCTTTTTTTTTTTTCATTAGTCTTCTGAGAGTTATTTGACCAGTCAAAGCAGTAATTAACAGAATCTGAAAAACTTTGTTTCCCAAAACAGGAGGCTCATTAGGACTAAAAAGTAAAGAAATTTGAAGAGAATTACAGATAGTGGTGATGTTATTTAAAAAAATAAAGACTAAGCATTTCTTTAAAGTAATTCCTCTCGCCTACTGCCTATGCCAGTGTTTTAAAATAAAATAATCTTGTGTTGAGAAGTTATGGTTTTAGCTGTTTTGATCAAACCTTTATGCATAACATTATGGGATGTTGCAACTCATGCAAGATGTGAAAACGTTTGGAGCATGGGTTAAACTCAGCCCTCATCACATTTTTGCTAAATATCTGTAAAAACAGACAAAGTTCAAGCTATTTTTATGTTTGCTCATTTAACTTAGCTGCGACAACCATCTTGACATAAGTTAACGCTATCAAACTATATCCCTGACATCTTGAAATACAGTATGTACGTGAAAACAAATTGGATAATTCCATAGTTCTCGTGTTCTTTGGTGAAGTTTTTTACTCGTGACATTATATTGAAGGAATGCACTATTTTCATTTTATTGTATCAACCTTGGAAAAATCAACGGGACTATAAAATCATATCCACTGCGTTTTCTCCTTGTTGGAAATATCTGCAGCACATAGATAAGTAAAATGAGTCTGACTCAATGTACAGTTTCTCATAGCAATGTGTTTACTTAAAGGTTCACTATGTAATTTCTGCAGTACGCTGGGACTTAGAAAAATTTTCATCAGGTAAAAGCATTCTGCTCCCTCCCCTCAGAACCATATACTGTATTGTATGACTCTGAGGGGGAGCCAGTCCGTTCTCTGTTGGACTTGAGTTCTGCAGCTCCGCCCCCTGCTGTGTGTCTGCTCGGAGCGCTTCAATATTCTGTGATTATATGTTAATAAAACGTTTTAAAAATATAATAAAACCATGGAGCACTTGTCCAACAACACAAAAACCAGCAGAAATCATCAGAGCTTCACGAAGCCATGTTGGACATGATTTAATTCGCTCGTGACTTCCTCTTTCTGTCAGTGCAGGTCTGGAATGCTCCGCCCCCACTACATGTCCTGTCTGCGCTGCGAAGTTCTGTGATTATATGTTAATAAAACGTTTTAAAAAATATAATAAAACCATGGAGCACTTGTCCAACAACACAAAAACCAGCAGAAATCAGCAGAGGTTCACGAAGCAACGTTGGACATGATTTAATTCGCTCGTGACTTCCTCATGTCTGTCAGTCGATGTCTGGTATGTCTGGAATGTTCCGCCCCCACTACATGTCCTGTGGCAGACGCTGCGAAGTTCTGTGTTTATATTAATATAACGTTCTAAAAAATATAATAAAACCATGAATCACTCGTCCAACAACATAAAAACACCCTGAAATCAGCAGAGCTTCACCAGCCACTTTGGACATGATTTAATTCGCTCGTGAGTCGTGACAAATCCATTTCCTCATTCCTGTGAGTGAAGGATGAAGCGATCACTTGACTTTTGGCAAAAAAACAAAATAAAAGTCCAGCTCTGGGATGAAGAAGGGATATTTAATACATTTGTGTCACATACAAATCAGTCCTGCATCGCTTTGCAATCCTTTGAATGAGAATGTGCGCGGCGCTGAGGCTGGGACAGGCGGGGGCGTGGGTTGGGGCGTGACAAACAACTCTGTTTTTATTGGCTGGTCATTGTCCGGGTCACTCTGTGTTTTTAGTGTTTTTATAAATGCTGATAGAGAAGCAAGGGGACTATAGTTTTTTTCAGAGATTACTTTGTCTAACATCAGTCTGTCAGTAGATAGTGACAGAGTGAAGAAATATGTTAAAAATATATTGTTTGAAAAGTTACAGACTACATTATAAAGTTACATAGTGCAGCTTTAAATCATAGGGAAAAAAGCACAGAAAAATCACAAACTTGTGAACTGATATCTGAAAAAGTTAAGTCTGGTCCTCTGGACATTCAGAAAACAAAACAAACAAACAAAAAAGTAAAAACGTTGCATCTTTCATCCAAAATACTTATTCAGCCTGAGGAGCTGTATTCAGCTCAGTCTTATAAATAGCACCTTATCATAGTGTATCCACCAGTTTGCTACTGACAGCCAAAACCAGCTGTTCACATGATTGAAGAGGACCATCAGCCTAACGAGGGATCATTAGAACCCAGCTCCTCAGACCGAAGAAGTATTTCGGATGAAAGATGCAACGTTTCTAGTTTTATTTTTATTTTTATTTATTTATTTACTTTTTTGAATGTCAGGACCAGACTTAACTTATAGATTTTTCCACCTGGATTATTGAGCATGCATCAGGATATTGTGAACTGATATTTAAGAACTTCTGTAATCAGCCCACAGAGCAAACACTGTGAAACCTCTTCTCAATTACCATAGTTATTAACTGTTTTATTGTATTCTAACTAATCCTTTGACATACATTGTGTTTAATTTTATTGAACAAACTTTGTATGACATCCTCATTAGTATTTGAGCCCACATTGACCACAACAAATGAATCATGTTGCCAGTAATCATTGGATTATATTAAAGGGATTGTGACATGATTTTTTTACTATTCATAAAATTGCTCAAAATATATATATTTTATCATTTAAATATGTTTGTTTTTGCAAACAAAATGATAAATCACTTTAATTTTGCTTTAAAAGTGATTTTGAACTTCAAGCCGTGTTTAATCATGGGAAATCCCATTACACACGAACGCACCATCTGTGATGTCACACCGGGCAGAGCTCTGGGCTTGTCACAGTGCGCAGGTATGAGCAGCTCGACATGAAGGAAGTCTGATACAGCATCAGACCTAAATTAGATCCTGTTGTTTCTTGTTCCATCACCCAAACAATTTTCTGCTTCCCAAAATGAAGACAAATAGCTCAAATCTTCACATAGATTGCTAAATTCGTCCAGTTTTAAATTGTCCGCTATTAAAGACACCACAGCCCTCTGCCCAGTGTGACATCACATATGGTGCGTTCGAGTGTAATCGGATTTCCCATGATTAAACACGGCTTGAAGTTCAAAATCACTTTTAAAGCAAAATTAAAGTGATTTATCATTTTGTTTGCAAAAACAAACATATTTAAATGATAAAATATATATATATTGAGCAATTTTATGAATAGTAAAAAAATCATGTCACAATCCCTTTAAATGCTTTTTAATACAGGTGTGTTGCCAGAATGGATTTCTCATGAAAAGACTAAATTTACACACTGCTCAAAAGCTCTTATCCTTACTAGAGATGTTCCGATTAATCAGCGTCCAATTCTCATTAAAAAGTACATGATCGGCCGATACTGATCAATGACTTTCAGCGCCGATCACAAAAAACGATCACCATTGCAGCCTGCAATCAGGTCCAATTCTCATTAAAAAGTACATGATCGGCCGATACTGATCAATGACTTTCAGCGCCGATCACAAAAAACGATCACCATTGCAGCCTGCAAAGGTCCAATGTTATACAGTATATATTTACTGTAAGTAATGTCTGTTTTCTGCCTGCAAGTTTTTTTTAATACAAAGTATATTTTTTGTCTTAGTAAAGTAAATAAAAAAAGGGTTTTGTCCAAATTAAGGTGATTTTATGGTTCCTATTTTCCATATTGCATAGCAAGTAGCACTCATCTTAACAAAATCAAAAAAAATTACAGCCAATCCAGGTGATCGGCATCGGTATTTGGTATCCGTGATCAGCAGATTAAAAAAAACAATCGGAGCATCCCTAATCTTTACGTATTGTATTAGTGTTTCTGTTTCTGTTTGTGTGTTGTACAGCTGTACTATGTTGTGGTATAGTTTTGGGTAGTACGGTTCCTCATATATCTCTCCAAACACCTATACAGATTGGCTACAAACTGCATTTTAATCTCAACATCGCAAATCTGTGACAACATTTTTATAAACTTCTGACAAACGTGTGGCTAATGCTGGCTGACAAATTGTTAGCAATAGCAAAACCATTGTGTCCACTTTAATAACATGGTCAAAAGACTCTGATGTAAGCTGGAGAGTCAAATTCCATGACCCTCATGTATCATGTCTGCAAGGGCAAAGATCTAGTCCAGCCAGGATGCAGGTCACACTGAACCTGGGGTTTGACAATCGAGCTTCTCTTGCAACAACCTGGAGTAAAGATTCCTGTGGGGGAAGTGGGATCCCTAGAGCACATTCTCCAGTCCCCACTTTTTAAATGAGTACCACCTAAGGCTGGACGATAAGGCCAAAACTTCTGTCAAGATATATTTCTTTAATTCGTTTGATAACAACATGATTACGATATCGATATAAACAATATAAAAGCCTCAGAAAAACTGTGCAAACTGTACAAATAAATTAATGTTCACCTTTTAAATGTTGGGACACGTTGGCTCAAACTTTATTGCACTTCATCTTCTGACTCTCAGCATATTTTGTGGAGTGGAACAAGTTAGATGTGTTCCCACCGCTAGTTGGAACGACTCCGTCACATTTTGGTAAATGGTAAATGGAGCTTATTTATATAGCACTTTCCAGCCCCCTATGAGGGGCCCCAAAGCACTTCACAGTACCAGCCATCCACCCATTCATACACACATTCATACACCGGTAGCGGTAGACAGCCATGCAAGG
>JBBPBX010027258.1:0-37418 GCA_038048925.1 Garcialebias charrua | reverse complement strand
CCCTCCCAGAAATACGTCTTGGAATCATATTATTTTCTCTTTGTTCCACCAGAGATCAATGTTTATGTCAACTCGGTTTACTTTGAGGGGTTATTTTTAAGAAACGGTGACAAAGATGCCCAGATATTTCCTCACATCAGATTCAGACTTCCATCTCCTCACCTCTATTTAGCTCCTGTATCGACTTTCCCCTCTGGGCGCAGAACTGTGCTCAGAGATTACTGACAACCTTCTTCTTGCAGTCCAGCTCTTTTCTATTTGTCGGTCCTTTTCTCGCTTGCAGCCACTTCTTTCTCTCTTCCTGTTTTCTGTCAACTTGCAGCTGTGGAGCTAAGAAGCACATTTTGCCTCTTACCAATTCAGAAAAATTTATTCTGACGAATAAATTAAGGACTCTGTAAAACCTGTATCACACTTCAGTGTTCTGCCTTGTTTGTATTTACAGCAACTTAAAGCGTCACTGACGTGATTTTTCTAACTATGCATAAAATTGCTCTACATATATATCTTGTATCATTCAACTATGTTTGTTTTTGCAAACAAAATGATAAATCAATTTAATTTTGCTTTAAAAGTGAGTTTAAACTTTGCGCCGTGTTTATTCACGGGAAATCCGATTACACACGAATGCAACATCAGTGACGTAGTATCGGCAGAGGCAGTCTGCGTCTTTCTGGAGATTGCCTGCCTTCGGAGCTCCCTCGCTTCCTGAAAAGGTAAGACTCAAATAAATACGGGTGCAGACCTAAATTAGAACCTGCTGTTTCTTGTTCATCTAACTTTCTGCTTCACAAACTGAAGACAAATAGCTCAAATCTTCACTTAGATTGATAAATTCGTCGGGTTTTAAATTGTCCGCCATTAATATGTACCGGTAAAAGCATACCAGAGCCCTCTGCCCGATACTACGTCACAGATGTTGCATTCGCGTGTAATCGGATTTCCCGTGAATAAACACGGGGCGAAGTTTAAAATTCAGATTCAGATTCAGTTTATTATCGCCATTGTCAATGAACAGGATTCACAGACTAGGAATTTGCTTCGGCATAACGGTGCATAAAATATAAAAACATAAGACACAAAAAACATAAACCATAAAACATCAATACAATCAATACAATATTCAGTGAACAAAAACTACTAAGAAACAGCGCAATTAGAGTGGTGCAATCAAAATACAGTGATACAGTGATTCCCAATCAAAATACAAAGAACAAATACAAAATACAGCGACCAAGGCAAGTTATGAGGTAGCATGGTTATGAGTGTTCAAGAGTCTGACAGCAGAGGGGAAGAAACTGTTTTTATGGCGGGAGGTTCTGGTCCCAATTGACCGAAGCCTCCTGCCTGAGGGGAGTGGTTCGAACAGACCGTATGCAGGGTGAGAAGGGTCAGCTGTGATCCGACCTGCTCGCCTCACAGTCCTGGAGACGTACAGGTCATGGAGAGATGGGAGACTACAGCCGATTACCTTCTCAGCAGAGCGCACAATGCGCTGCAGTCTGTGTCTGTCCCTGACAGTGGCCCCGGCGTACCACACTGTGATGGACGCGCTGAGGATGGACTCGATGATGGCCGTGTAGAACTGCACCATCAGCTTGGCCGGCAGCTTGGCCTTCCTCAGCTGTCGCAGGAAGTACATCCTCTGCTGAGCCTTTTTGATGAGGGAGCTGATGGTTGGCTCCCACTTGAGGTCCTGGGTGATGGTGGTGCCGAGGAACCGGTAGCAGTCCCCAATGATGATGGGGGTGTTGTTAAAGGTGATGGGGGGCAGAGGGGCTCTGTCTTTCCTGAAGTCCACAATCATCTCCACTGTCTTCTGGGCGTTGAGCTCCAGGTTGTTGTTGCTGCACCAGGTCACCAGCCGGCCCACCTCTCTCCTGTACGCAGACTCATCATCATCCGAGATGAGCCCGATGAGGGTGGTGTCGTCCGCAAACTTAATAAGTTTTACGGAGTCATGGCTGGAGGTGCAGCAGTTGGTGTACAGGGAGAAGAGCAGAGGGGAAAGAACACATCCTTGTGGTGAAAATCACTTTTAAATCAAAATTAAATTGATTTATCATTTTGTTTGCAAAAACGAACATACCCGTATTTTCCGGTGTATAGGTCGCACCTTTTTATGGGTTTTTTCAAGGTCTGCGACCTATACACCAGTGCGACCTATATATGGCTTTTTATCACTTTTGGCTAAACAAATTTTTAAATCCAGCTCATTTCACAATTACGTTCATTTATTAAGGAAAAGTTCAGCTCAGACACATATTTGCTATAATTTTTATCAAACAAATAATTGTTTTTAAGTGTTAATCTTCTTAAAAGCCTTGCTGTGCGCTCCTGTGGCAGACATTTGCAGCAGAGCTAAACGTAGGTGCGACCTATACACCAGTGCGACCTATCTAGGGATTTTTCCAATTCTTTGGCAATAATTGGATGGTGCGACCTATACACAGGTGCGACCTATACACCAGAAAATACTGTAGTTGAATGATACAAGATATATATGTAGAGCAATTTTATGCATTGTTACAAAATCATGTCAGTGACACTTTAATCTCCTTCATGTCTTATGATGTATTTCTTGTCTTTATTCAGTGCCTCTTCATCCCTCGTTCTCTTTCATTTCAGTGCCTTCACATGTCAATCTGAAAAATGCTGTGAGAGTTTGCCCTGTCCTTCTTGGGAGTGGAGCCGCTCTCTGTCCTGTTGCGTTTTGCCAATTAAAGCGGGTTCCCACTGTTTGAGCAGCGGGCTGGTGGCTCCTGGCACGCCGGCCCCTGCCAGGCTGCACTGTGACTTCCGACCTCACACAGATGGGCATGCAAGCAAATACTCTTGCACATGGCTCGGTGCGGCCCCAGTTGGAGTGGCAGAGTGGACATGGAGGTCGGCCTACTGGCCACCGCAGGTCCTAGGGGTGGGCAGCGCTGACAGGGCCCAAATGCTAAGGTAGCAGGGGGTGCTTTCTGGGGAGCTCCTCACCAGCGCCCCACCTCACAGCAGGATGAGCTGCCGCCTTGCCTTTTGAATATTCATGACCGCATGGCTATGACAGGGCAGCTCTTGCGAGAATGTAGCCAGCAAGAGGGAGGGAAGGAAGTGCCACACTGATATGATCACACACCGTTGTACAAACACACACACCTTTGAGAGCCACGCTCAAGGGACGTGGTGTGTTTTTTGTTTTAAGTTGTCAACTGTCAGATTTATTTGAGCGTCTTATTATTTTACGCTTATTCAGACATTACAGTATATAATGGTCTCTGTTTTATGTTTGTAGATATTCCGGTGATACCAGACTTAGACGAAGTGCAGGAAGAAGATCTTACAACGCAAGTTGCCGTTCCGCCAAGGTAGCGATCTCTTTAAAAATCCCAGTTTGTTCCCATCCCTCCAGGGGTTTTTCCTCCTCAAACAGGGTGAGTGACAGGTAACCTCTGACCACGAACAGGACACCGGAGCGTGCTCTGATGACTTTGACGTTACCCGTCCTCTGATCATCCCGTTGCACTGTGCCTTCCTGTATGTGACTGAAATGGAGAAATAACAGTTTGGTATGATTTACGCCACTCTGTTTCCAGAGTCCATACCGACTTGGCTCTTTGATTTACAGGCCAGTGAGGGACTCGGCGACATGTGTCGACTATGTAGCAGGGCTGTGACAGTGGTGGAGGTTATTAGGCAGGGGCTTGCACTCTCTGCGAGATAATATCCACATTGAACTCATTGCAGGGGCAATGTAGCGTGTAATGTGCAGTAAGTAGGACTGGCATGCACTGCTAGGCCCTGGCCACTTCGAGAACCCCCCCTACTTAATTCCAACCCACAGATAAGCAGCTGGGTTTCAATTTGAGGCGTTTAACACTTGGCAACCATCTCCTGCTCTCTGAGGTCTTTGCTTGAAGTCTTACCGCCTAATTGTGCACAAACTTCAAACTTATCCGAAGCCACTTCTCAGCTTTGCGTTGCATGTAATGTGAACTATCTTTCACTGAAATACAGCTGTTTTTTATCGTATAAATGTTCAATAAGCTTTGTTTTCTCCAACTATTCTTATTCCTTGTCTGTCTCTTAGCATCCAGGTGAATCGAGTGATGACCTACAGAGATCTAGACAATGATCTGAAGCATTTTTCTGCTTTCCAAACCTTAGTAAGTCAAGGACGTTTATTTTTATATGTCTATGCCCCTTCTCCTCTTTTCCTCAAGGTGGTCTGTTCAGTTTGTGACCAGTATCACCTCAGTTTGTGCAAGCTAAGGGAATTCCACTGCAATCTCTCTTCAGGATGGAGAGATTGACTTGAAGCTCATCACCAAGGTTTTAGCACCAGAGCCGGAGGTTCAAGAGGTGAGTGCATTCTTAGTAAATATAGCTTGTGAGCTCCCCGTGCAGACCTGTCCAGCTGTTTCTAGAGCACCAGGGGAGGTTGCCACTCTTGTCTCCCAGGTAATCAAGATTTATGATGTGTACATTAACACCCTCTGCTCTCCTCCTCCCATTCTTCTGTCTTTGCTTCTTCTATTCCCTGCGCTCCCTTTCTTGCTGTGTATCTGTCTCTAATTCGTCTTTTCTCCCTCTCTTCTGTGACTCCTTTGCTCTGCAGGATGATGAGAACTGGAGCTGGGGTCATCTGTTTACAGAGGTGTCCTCAGAGCTCCTGATGGAATGGGATCAAGGAGAGAGTGAAGAGTTGGAACCAAAGGGTCAATGACTGGTTATTTTAAGTTTAGTTTGTTGTAAAGTATACGGTTTTTGCTAATGTACAGTATGTGTTTTTTCTTAAATTTCCATACAGTGTTATTTATATAGAAACTAAGGCTGTGTTGGTTTTAATAAGACTTTATTTGCTTCTATGAATACCTCTTTGATTCTGTTTTGATTTTAATCTAAACAAGCAAAATCTTCATTCGAAAAGCCGCTCTGAAAATACTTGTTTCAGATAAAAATGTCCTTCCTGTACTTGCAACATTATCAACATCCACATACAAGTCCAAGGTTGATAATCAGCTAAGCTGAAATCCAGTTGATTGTGTTCAAATTAACATTCCTCATTAAAGCCTGCAACCTTATTGTTATTGACTCTGCCATTGACTTTATCTTGCAGCTCCTCGATAGGAGCAACCCCTTCTTCACTATTATCTCAAATGCATTGAACAAAGTTTCTATTGACACCTGGGGGATTTGCATACATTATCCCTTTCGCTGAATTAAGAGGAAGTAAATCTGCAACAAAAAAAGCCAATTTTATAATGTGAGGAGTAAATTAGGACATGTAAAGAAAGTTTTTTATTTTGAAAATAACGTTTTAGGAATACCGGTACTTAAAAAATTGCATTGTTTGCAAAGGTTTTAACATCCACTCATGTATCAGCATTCAGTTTTGTCTTTAGTTCATGTGTGTGAATATAAATGCAGGCCTCCAAAGTCCGTCTGGGTCTATTAAGGAAACAGCTGTAACATTTACAGATTGTGATTAGGTTTATTTCTGTGGCAGACATCAGTCTCATGACATTTGGAAAAGCACAGCAAAGTCCTCAAGGACACACAACATACGCATCTAACGGCTCAATCTCTGCCCATCACAAATAGATCTAGATTTTTTTTTTTTCATTTGGTGGGCCTTGAATCAACTTCATCAAGTGTAATACCTCAGGATGAAGCTATCACAAGGGATATTTGTGCTCAGAATATTTATATGTGCCACAATATTTGAGCCCTGCGCTGAAATTCAGTGATGATCTTTGCGCCTCAGTCAGACATACACATGCAGCCTTTTTTTTTAAACCGCCTCCACAATTGCCTTGTTTTGCCAGACTTAATGAATTCTGCCCATATGCCCTGAGCAGCTGCTATGTTGCCCCTTCCTCCTGCCCCCGCTGAGCTGCGAAGTGCCCATCCATGTAGAGACAACCTCTAGCTGTCTCTCTGGAGAAGGCTAAGCCTGCCACTCCTCTGCTGGCAGCCAGCCGGTGCTGTCTGAGGTGGACCGACGGACCGAGGACTCAGATTAGGGCCCGGCGATCAGCGGCTGTGGACAGCCTCAAATGACTGGGCCAGGCGTCGGTGGATCAGAAAGAGGATTAGAGCGAGAAAGAGATCCAGAGACGCTGTTTGCCATACATTCGCATCCAGATTCTCAAAGTGACCTCTCTGCTGCCTCTGCCTGCTGCTCCCTTCTTCTCCTTTATTCTCCCCATGTCTCTCAGTGTCTGCAGCACATCCGTATGCTGCAGCGAGGCAGAGAATGACCTCTCACTGTCTGGGTGAAGTGAATTCAATCACATCAGAACAACTACAACATCAACATTTGTTGTGAGGAAGACGGCTGCGCTCTGGGAAAGCTTTGTGACTGTGGCTTTCAAACCATCACTTGACTTGAGCTGAGTTTGAGGCCCTGTTGATTCTTAATACACCGGCCTTCTGCCATCATTTATTGATTTTTGGCATTTAAAATAAAACGGAGCCATTACTATTTCAAAAAGTATCTGGACTCATTTAACATCTTACCTCCCCATCAATCTGGTTTCAAGAAACAACACAGCACAACGACTGCTTCACTGAAGGTTTTCAATTACGTCATTGAAGCACTGGATGCTAAGGAGTATTGTGCTGCACTTTACTTACCGTACACCTGTCTAAAGCTTTTGACACTGGATCATAACACCTTATGACATAAACTCTCAGAAATCGGTTTCTTAGATCACATCATTGGTCGGAGGCAATGTGTTCAACATAATGGTTCTTCTTCCAGTGATTTAACGGTTAACAATGGTGTACCACAAGGCTCAGTCTTATGTACCCTCTTCATAGGTAATGTAGGTCAGATCATCTCTGATGCATCCTTACATTTCTATGCTGATGACACGGTTGTTTATTGTCGAGCTAAGAGAGTTGCTAAGGCTTTCCAGTCTCTGCAATCCGATGTTGACATCATCCAGTCAGATTTGTTCTGCCTCAATCTTGTCCTAAATGCTGATAAAACCAAAAGGATGCTTTTTTCAAATAGGAAGTCTGTCCCAGCAGTTCTTCCTTGATTTTATCCTCAAATGGTGTCCCTATTGAGTTTGTTGATTCCTACAAATATTTGGGTATCCTGGTCGATTCACATCTCTCTTTTAAACTCCACGTGGAAAACCTAGTAAAGAAACTGAAAGTTAAACTGGGTTTCTTTTTCAGAAACAGATCCTGTCAAACTCTGAATGCTAGGAAACTTCTTGTAACTGTGACTTTCCTTCCCTCCATTGACCCTGTTGACATTATCTACCGTACATGAATGCTCCTACTCCTACAAGCACCCTGCAGATGTTGGATGCTGTCTATCATGGTGCACTGTGATTCATAACTGGCTGTAACTACTGTACCCATCACTGCACTCTGTATTCACTGGTTAACTGGACATCATTAACCTCACGCAGACTCTCCCACTGGTACATTTTCATCTTTAAATCACTTCTTGGTCTGCTGCCTTCATACATCTCCTCCTACATGTCTCTGCGTGAGTGCAGCTACAGCGTGCACTCTCAGGACATGATTACCTGCAGTGTTCCGTCAGTGTGGACTGAACTAGGCAAAATGGCCTTCTCCAACTCCGCTCCTGTTTCCTGAAATATCTTGCAAAGAGATCTGAAGCTCTCGACCTTGACCTCATAAGTGGCTTCAAACTAGTGCAGACATGTTCCTGTTGTTAGTTTTCTACTTCGCCCTACAATCTAGCTGTTTTTGTTAATTATTTTATTTAATTTCTCTTTAATTTATTTTTCTCAGTTTACTTGCATTCTTTTATGATTGTCTACTGTTGTCATCATTCTTTGTTAAAAACAGGTCTCTTGTAGTCCTCGAGACGCAATGAGACTAACCTGTATAAATAAAGACTGAATGGATGAATCTTGAGGGATTTTACACAACGTGTTAGTGCTTTGAAGTGTGCGTGTGGTAAAAGACTCTCAGCTACTACCAACTAAATGTTATCTCTGTAAAATCCACTCACCTATAGCCCTTTCTGTTTAGGCTGAGGACAATTAGCTGTGGTGGTCATTTTGAATTGTTAATCAGTTCTAGATGTCCATCCAGAGATTACTTTTTCAGAGCTCCATTGAAATTAGCCAGTGGTTCACGAGATGTTCTGCTAACAACCGGTTGATTTTAGAGGTTTAATGCCAAGATTTTCAGCAAAGACACCACACAGCATTGTGCTCAAGCATGTTTTGGGGGATATGCTTAGCTACGACACAGATTTTAGCTCACAATCTGTAAAACTGACTTAATCATAGGCAATTTTGTGTTTTCCAAGGTCAGCTAGCTGTGGCGGTCATCTTGAATTGGATCTGCTCCAAAAGTTAATCAGCTGAAGGTGTACTACCAGTGATTACTCTCTGCGGGCTTCATTAAATCTTGTCTGGTGGTTCATGAGATAATTTGATAAAGACACAGGTAAAAACATCATCGCCTGCCATCGCCTTTTGGTGGCGGGCGATTGTTGTGCAGCTATTACTCCAACAAAAATCCACACAAGACGTTAAGGAATCGTACATAAACTCAAAGATGTACAAATGAGTTTTATCGTGCAAATTTACACTAGAGTAGGTTATTTACATAAAACTGAGCCCTGTAAGGACCAGTATAAGTTTTTAATTGGCAATTTACCCGTCCTTTGAAGTATACATTTTTAAAGAAAACTAACTCAGGAAAGTATTAGAATTCTAATAAAAGTCTTAACAAAGGGCTGTTTTACGTAATGCTTTTTCCCACTTTTTGTTGACAGGCATGTCCTAAAGTCTTTTGATACAGAGCACTAATTGGAAGCACAGTACAGATAATATGCTTCCAAGTCCGCCTAATATGCTGTGGTGTTGACAGAAGTTTATACATCTTATCTGTTCGCAATATCTCTATATGACCCAAAAACCAATATGCTTAGGTGTAATTAAAGAAAATAGGGAGATGTAGAGATAGTTGCGGGGCCGCTCAAGCACAGAGTGAGGGGTGAAGACAGACACGCTAAAGCTCAAGAAATATTAGGCCCTGTTATTTTCAGCGGGGGCCACGTACCTGTCACAGGTTACCTGTCACTGACCTGCAGGTCTGCAATCATCTATGAAGAGCTATGACAAGCGGTTCAAAAAGGCAACAACGTGCAGGACAAAATCAAATCATTAAGTTCCAACGGAGATATTTGCAAGGTCAATTTGTAATCTGACGCCAGACATAATTCATGCAAATGCACCCAAATGGAGCGCTTTGAAACAAACCTCAAAAAGCCACCGTATTGATTTGCAACAAAGCCCCCACGATATTTCAAGTTTAAAGGAGAACTCCTCGACACACAACTAAAAGGCAGTCGGATCAATATCATTTTTGTGATCAAAAGCAAATTTGCCTTTGAAGTACAGATTAAACAGATGTTTTATTTTTCATTAGTTACCCTGCACCTTTTAAAGCCTTCAGGGGGGATTGTTGCAAAGGAGGGGAATTAACTCAACAAAGGAGATAATAAAACGCTTTTTTTCTTTTTTAAACCTAAAGTTTGACGTGCTGAAAAATGGTTTTAGTTCACAGCCTCTTTAAAAAAAATTTTTTTTTTTAAACTTTAGTTAATATTCTGTCGCTCTAAGTCCTTTTTTTATTTACCCCAGGTGGTCCTGGACATAAAATGGCTGGTTGGTGGCAGCTTGGAAAGCCCCTGGGCATCTCGCCGCTGTTGTGTTGTCAAAGAGCTAACTGAGAGCAGAAAAGAGTATAAGTGAGCTCTGAATCCATAAGCATTACTTCCTGCTGCTCCCTCTTTTGTGTGTCAGGTGCGTTGGAAGGCGACTTGAACATGACATCCAGTCAGGCTCTACATTCGTCATGTATTTTATTATTGCCCCTTCTTCACCTCTCTGTCTTGTAGGCAAGGTCCTTCATTTTTCACATGACTGCTTTTCTTATCACTGCGGCCCCTCTCTGCTGGCCTATGAGTGACTTAAAGGCAATAAAACACAAAACATTCTGTAAAACACGGATGCCTCCCTGGGAAATTATGATAATAACTCAAGAGGCGGTTGGAGTAACCAGGTTGCTGTGGGGGGCTGGGGGCAGCAGGGTGGTTCACCAAGGTCGTCTGTGCAGGGGTGGGTCAAGGTGGCCTGTGGGGCCCCACTGCCCCACCTTCCCTTTCAACCCTCAGTCATAAAGTTTTTCCATCGTGCAGGATGCTGGTTGCAGGTACACACCACAACCTCTTTGTCTTGTAGCTGCCGGCGATAAAGCAGTGGCTGTGTTTGGCCCCCTGGCCGTGGAGGGGTCAGCTGAAAAGCTCATCAAAGGAAAACGCCTGAGTCAACGCAACTCTGTAATTTGTCCTCTGAGGGGCAGCTCTGTGAACTTAGTACAGGGAGTCCTCGACTTACGGCAACTCGGACTTACGAACGGACTTACGAACAGTACAGTTGTACATTAAATACAGCACTGGTATGTGTTTTTAGGTGTTTTTAGATGAAAGTGTGTTAGCTAACCGTTTGTAAACAAAGTTCTGTGCATGTTTATGAACCAGTATGTACGTTTGTGTTGAAAAATGGGTGTTTGGCGCAGCGCTAGCATACATTTTCCAACTTACGAACGAAAATCCGGACTTACGAACGCACGTGCTATGGGTTCCGACTTGTGTCAAAATCGGGTTACGAACGGTCCTTAGGTCCGGAACTCGTTCGTAAGTCGAGGACTCCCTGTACTTTGTAATTTTGTTCTTTTTGGAAGTTGTGTTTATTAGTCGTCGTCTTGTTGAACTGTGTCTGGTTGTAATTTCTGGATTCGCTGGTGGAGGGAGGGGCTGGGTGCAGTCCCTCAACACCTTTCCAGTGTGTGAATGAGAAGGAACGAGGACAGGAAGAGAGCGGGCTCCACCTCCGAGGTGCTGACAGAGGGGACGGGACGGAGGGGCTGAGATTGCACCTGTTCCGGCCCAGCACCCTCCCAGCAGGACCTCGTCAGGATCTCAGCCTTCTCCTGGCATCTGTGGACGGAGCCGGTGGGGGCCAGTCCCACCTCCAGCGTGTGCTCCACCTCTTCTCAGCTTGTGGAAGGAAGACGAGAGTCGCTGGGGGCTCCATCTGCCGAGGGCTCGACACGATCTCCGCCGCTCGCCAGGGGAAGTGGGTTGCTGGGCCTCCACAGCTCTGCCATGGGGGTCTCACAGTGGTAGACCACCGCACAGCACATCACACTTCACTTGCCAGCTGGCCAGACTTTCTCCCCTGTAAACAGAGACTAATGACCACTCAACACACACGCTGAACTCTCATCTTGTTGAACGTAGAAGGAGACAGTGTAGGTGAAAACAACTTGCTTGGTTTGGTCGAAAGTACCGGTAAACCAGGGGGGAAGGAAGCTCGCATGACTGGGAGAACGTGACTCAAAGCACAGTTCACTGGTCTCCTGCTGGTCTTTGGGTTTGCAGCATTTTCCACAAAGAGGTGAAAATGTGGCACAAATTTAACCACATCACTCTTTCATATTATCCACAAAAATATGCACTGTTCGTGAAAGTCTAATACAGGTGATCCCTGACTTACCCGTTCGTAGCATGAAAATCGCCGTAAGTCGGACAACACACACCAGCCACTTATACGCATGTACAGTACTGTACAGTTACCAAGCACTTTGCCTATCCTAACACAGTACCCTACATAATTATCAAAAAACACATACATTACATTTTTAACCTTAATAAAAAGTTAAGTTCTTACTTTGAGCTGGTCAAGCCTGTCTCTGTCTTTTAGCATGTTAGCTCTTTCACGTCCGAGCTCTGCAGCTTCGTGCTGCTTCACGTGGTCCAAACTGTTTACAGGAAGGACTGTTAGCATGTTAACTCCATACATTTGGAGCCAGAAAAAAGATTTAATAACTCTTATTAGCCGTTTCTCCGCGGTGTCCATCCAAAACAAGCTGCGCCGCGTTAGCATGTTAGCCCCGCCATTAGCTGCGCCTGTTAGCGTTAGCCCCTCCAAGGCTGCCGCAGCTGTTTGTCCGCATTTTAGCATGTTAGCTCGGTGTCCATCCAACATCTTAGGCTGCCAGGCTGACATCGAGGCGAGCTCCCGGCCGCAGCTGGCCTCTCAGCCGCCCGTCGACTCTGTGTCCCCGGTGGGGTGTTAGCATCCACCTGTCCATCCTACAGCAAGGCTTGTTNNNCAGCAAGGCTCGTTAGAATGTTAGCTCGTTGCTACTCCAGTCCGGCTCGCTGTCTACTGCTTCACGCGGTCAACAGCGTCGTTTTCCTTCGTCCATCCGTCCCTCCGCAAAACCGCCGTTCAGCTCCAGATCATGTATCCGAGCGCAGGAACCTCTGATCGGTCACGGTCCGTCCGAAGACGGCTGTCGAAGACGGAGCTAACTGGCTAAACTGGCGGGCACTGCAGAAAACTGTCGGAAACTGCCGCAAACTTCGTAAATCGGCTTAAAAATAACAATAAAAATACAGTTTTTTTTTCTTCTTTCAGCTTAGCCAAGATGGTGTAGTGGCAGGGCTTTTGACTTGGGACCCGAAGGACACGGGTTCGCGCCCCGGCCACTACACACCTTGAGGTGTCTATGAGTGCACACCTAATTCTCCAGCTCCCCGGGCGCTTTCTATGGCTGCTCACTGCACCACCTGGTGGTGGTTGGGTTAAATGCAGAGACGAATTTCGTCTGTGTATGGGAAACATACACAGATGACAGGAAAGGGCATTATTATTATTATTATTATTATTCTCCCTGCATTAGGGGTCGCCACAGCGAACTAGTCGCATGAAGATTTGGCAATTATTTTTACACCAGATGTTCTTCCTGACACAACCACAGACCACCGAGCTACCACAGCCCTCTGTGTGGAGCAGAGAGCTGATATCTAGGGTTCCCGGGGGAGCAGATGGTGTGGGTTAAGGGCCTTGCTCAAGGGCCCAGAGTGGGGCAGATGAGGGTGGAGACAGGTGTGACCGCTTCAAAATATGTTACGGCTGGCTCAGGCCGAACACATTAAATGGACAAAGGACACAAGAAGGCAGAATGTAAAAATAAAAAGCTTTATTGAAAACTGCCCGACTCCTCCCTCCAGGTGCGGAGTGCACCGTCTTCTGGCACAGGGCAAAAAAGGGAGCAAAAATAGACAGACAAAAGTACAAATAAGTGGTGGACAAGAGTGAGTCAGCCAAAAAGAATATAACGTCCCCAGCGTCGGCCCAACCCATAAAAACAGGGCCGTCGCAGCCTATCTGGAGACGGACTACCTGACCAAAAGGGGACCCTAGGGGTAAAAGAAAAACGATATAACTGGACTACCGATCTCACTCTGTCATTAGGCAAACCAACAAAAACTCCAAACAGCTCCAAAAAGCTCCAAACAGCTCCAAGCTCAATAATGTTCCTGGTTATTGAAACATTTTTTTGATGTTGCTGGTACCGGGGCTTGAACCGGCGACCTTCGGATCACAAGCTCACCGTTTAACCTCTGCGCCACCACTCCCACACAATAATAAAAATACAGTAATAATACTAATAATACTTTATTTATAAAGCCATTTAAAACAACCACAGCTGCAACAAAGTGCTGTACACATGAAATCAAGAACATTTAAACACAATTATTTATTTATTTTCATATTTTTATTAATATGACGCATTCGTAAAGTCGGATTGCCGTAAGTCGAGGACTACCTGTAGTCTGTTTGAGGTCAGGAGATCAATAGAGAGCTGAAGAGAGGAGCATGGCTGGGCACTGCACACAACCTCGTCTCCTGAACTTCTGTTTTGGATGTTTCAATTTGAGTTGTCCATCTCTGGAGCAAACGACACAGATGTTTGTGGTTTCACATGTTGCCTTCACAAGTTCACAAACTCTTTGCAGCCTTGTTTACATTGTGTACACTGTTGTTTATTTCCACCTTATCTGATTCAGTACCTCTGCCAGCTGTTAGCAGTAAACTTCAAGAGTGTGCACAATACTTTTGTGTCATGATAGCGTGGAGACGGGATGGAGGATACAAACCGTATTAGCATCACTTGAACCAAACCTCATCCTAGTGATAAAAAGACTCCATTGGTTTCCTTTTTAAAAGCTGGGTTTTGTTTTAAAAATAAATAAATACTGTAAATAAAAATCAGTGCTTTGCCTGTTTTCAGTTTCACTTAAAGGCTTTCTGAAAGATGAGGCCAGCGTGGCGCGAGCTAACAGAGGCTTCATAACCGTAGTAATGATTACACCTCAGAGTGATCCATCAGTCTAATCAGCTGTCAGCAAACTGCAAAACGCTGCTGCACCCGTACGAATGAATGTTGCAGGGAGTCAAGAGTCTGGTTGAAATATCTGTTTGCTCAAGAATAAATACAGCCTTCCCACGTTTGTGCTGTAATTCACAAATTAATGTCTGCAGGCATGAAGAGAGGAAACCCACAGTTTCTCACTGCAGTACCTCTGCTGGCGGTTCACATAAACACACCCTCAGCTCTGACCGGCACATTATAATTGCAGAGTCTTTTTTGTCTCGGTGCCGCTCGTGTAAGGCAGCAGAATTGAACCGCCACCTTAAAGAAGTCCTTCAGAGACAGTGTTCTGAGTTACTGTATCTAAATGCTTCATTTGAGTGTGGGTTAGGTTGTTCTCAAATAAATAGTTACTTGTTGGTTAATAAATTATAAATTTGGTACACAATATCACCCCTTGACAAGTAATTTTAAGAACATAAAAAAATAAAAAAAACCACTTCAAACATATTTGTATATATTCTTATTGGTTAAGTAGAAAATATAAAGTGCTATTTATAAATTATTCTTAAAATTAGAACTTGAAAGATATTAAAATTTTGGCTATCACCAATACCAATGTTGGACAGGGCATCTGATGCCAATAACTGATCTAATGGAAGATTTTTTAAAAACTTTTCCATCCCCAAGAATCCAAGTGAACAGCTACTTTAAACCTGTTTTAAAACAGTCTTCCTACCGTGCGCTCACATTTTCTATCCTCCACTATTCACCATAAAGTTATCGAGTGTGTTCCAAAAATGTAAATTAAACAAGAAACACCTTCCCTGTTTGTAGTTTAAATAGTCACCTATGGTGAAGGTCTAGTTAGTATTGACTGCAGCAGAGTTTATTTTTCTTTGCAGAGAAGTACATATTTCAGACAATGTATTTCATTGAGGACGACAAAGAAAATGTTACTAACACTGATATATTTTATTAATGTTGATTTGTTTTAAAGAGCAGTTAAAATAAACTTAGCAGGCTCTGTTCAGCAAAATATGCTACACAGCTGTTCCCTGCTTCGGCAGTGCTGTGAGTCAAGTGTGCAGCATGGCCATGACTTGAATCTATAGTCCACATGCATCTTCTGATGGATACATTGTACAATTATACTACAGTATTTGCAAGTAAGGACACGTCTGCATTTTGGGTTGAAAATTAGAAGTGTTAATATCGTCGCATAATGGGCCAATTATCACTGATATCGATATGTCCCCAAATGTCCACATCAGCCTAAAACATCAGCCCCCACTGATATATTGGTCGGGCTCTAGATAAAATATTATTTTTTAAAACCTATTTTGACACAGCCTCTATAAACAGACTGAAAAAAAAAATGTTAATTGTTTTGTGATTTGTTAGTTCTAGAGGGGGCTTGATGAACACAGAGAATACATATTTTTTATTAATTTCTTGTGCTCTTTATTCAGTCACAATTTCAGCTCTGAAACCATTTACAGAATTAGAAATTAGATGTTGTGTTTTTAGTAGCAATTTGTGCAAACCAAACGTTGTGATTCTTGCCTAATAACTGAGTCTGTTCTGCCCATGTTAGACCTAATTACACAGCACTTGAAAAAAGTTGGACTCTACTGAAAAAGCTGAAAGCTTTTAACACATTTGTGCAACGTTTCTGTGTATTGATTTGAAACCAGCTGTAAATGGATTGTAAACCATTCCCAGCTTTTTGTATAGCCTTTCTACCTTTGATTTCATTGTTTATTCATGGGGGAGAGAGTCCCATTAGTCATTCACTGTCACAGTGTAAATGTGTACACAAACATTTGCTTTTTACCAAGAACAATTAAATCTGGTTCACTGGGAGTCGCATATAAAACCAACACCATTTTGACCAACCCAATTCAAAATGGCTACCTTATCCAACTGACGTAAAAAAAAAAAAAAAACTCAAATACTAGGTCACATTTACAGATATTGAGCAAAAGTTTGGTGAAGTTGTAGCTGAGATTCAAACACATCACAATGTAGGACATCTTAGTTCACAGCTTTAGCATTAACTGTTGGAGTCAACCCTGTTTGTTAGCTAAACAAATCCATGAATCACTGGACAGACTTTAATGAAACTCGGAAAGTTATCACTGGATGTGCATCTTTAACTGATTAACTTCAGGAATTAATCCAATTCTAGATGGCCAAAATTAAATTAATTAAAACACAAAAATGGTTGTAACTCAGTTTTTTATTTATTTTTACAAATATTATAGTTGAAATGTGATGTGGTAGTAGCTGAGAGCCTGAGACCGCTCACCAACACATACCGGTAGTCAAATGGTAAATGGAGCTTACTTGTATAGCGCTTTCCAGCCCCCTTTGAGGGGCCCCAAAGCGCTTCACAGTACCAACCATCCACCCATTCATACACACATTCGTACATCGGTAGCGGTAGTCTGCCATGCAAGGCGCTGCCTGTCCTACCGGGAGCAACTCGGGGTTAAGTGTCTTGCCCAGGGACACAACGAGGTATGCCGTGACCGGGGATCGAACCCGAGACCTTCTGGTCCTGAGCCGGCTGCCCTGCCTCTACACCATCTCGGCCCAAAGTCAGATCATGACATCTTGCTACACTGAATAAGACTGGTCATAGCTAGGCCTGTCACGATAACAAATTTTGCTGGGCGATAAATTATCTCAGAAATTATTGCAATAAACTATAATATTGTTTGAAATTTGACAATAATTAATTATTGTCAAATTTAAGAAGACATTTTTATTTTGTTTGGCTGTAGTACCTTTTTTGACCACCGGATGGCAGTATAAGATGGTTTGAACTGAAGGATGGATATTGAGGGAGTGAGCAGTGTGTCTCCTTAAGAAAAATGGGAGGGAGGCCCCTTGACGTGACATGGGCTGTCTCTCTTCGGTTCTCCAGATGGCAGACGCTCGGTGTGATTTGAGCTCGTTAGCATAGGACTTGTCACACAAAGCTTTTAATAAATCAGTAAACAATTTCTCAGCTTCTTTTTGCAGAGAAAAACAGCTTTTTAGATGAAGGCACAGGTTTCAACTGTCAATTTTGGAGCTTCGACAAGACAAAGGTTTTTTTTTTTCCCCAAGGGCGGCCTGTTAGCTTAGCTTGTAGCTTAGCTGCTTAAAGAGAAAAGAGAAAGGGAGAGGTCGGTGAAGAACACCGGAGTTGAGCTTTTTGTCACCCAGTGTCTTCAGTAGAAAGAAAGAGACATGAAGAAATGAGAAAGCCGATAAATGAAAATGAGGTTGATAATTTTAATTTATCATGCGATTACCGGTAATTGATTTGTTGTTATCGCAACAAGCCTAGTCGTAACATGATGTTCAAGGTTTGACCAGAATGGCAGCAACTTTCATTTCTCAACATAAGATGAAATTAGTTTAAAATTTGAGGTGATGAGGTTGAGTAATGTCAGGCTTTTACTTTTCGGTGCATTGGTCATAGCTTTTTAACACAGAGAGAACATGCAAACTCTACCCAGAAAGATCCCCAGCTGGGATTTGATCTGTCCACCTTCTCGCTGAGAGGTGACTGCTCTGTGACCTGCGCCACCTGATATGAAGCTTTATTTTTTATTTTTTTCATTTACTTTAACAGTAAATAAAAAGCTATGTGACTGGCAACTGAACGCAGGTTTAGTGTGAGCGAGCTGTTTAGTTTTAAATCTTGATAGTGCGGTCTTGTCCGCGGTCTCTGTGGTCCACAGTTACTACAAACCTCATTGCTTCTCAGCACAACATAGTACAAGATCATTTTGTGTCCATTTATTGACATGACTAAGTGTTCTGTCGGATGTTGCTGGAATCTCTAAAGGGATTTGCGAGTAGCTCTGAGTCACTGACAAAATGCAGACATTAGCAAATTATAAAAAAATCATTCATGTTTCTTATCTTGTGTTTGAAAGAGGCTTTAGTATTAATCCTGCACCAAGTTTGTACTCAGAACTTGTCTTCAGCTTAATTAGGCATGAAACTCACGCAGTCGGAGTGTGATAGGAAACAGCTGTGCCAGAAAATGTCTGTTTTCCTCATTGCTCTGCTCGTAATGAGGAGAAAGACATTCAGCTGTGACTCCAAAGCAGTTCTTTTTAAAAACGGCACACATCCACTAAGCCGAAAGTCTGCTACGTTACCAGCTGCTGCTCCGGTCAGTGGCTTTGACTGACTCTTTTTTGTTGTTGTCATTAACTCTGATATTCACCAAATCATCTCTTGGACTGTTTATGGCCTTATGATGTTTTATTGTTTCTGTTTGTTTGCATCTTGTTTTAAAACTTAACAAAATAAATGTCTGTGCAGTGTGCAGTGCAGCAAGCTTTGGAGAATTGGTCCGTGTTGCTGCGCCTCAGTTGTTCTATTAGCTGTGCATGAATTATTGGTTTCAGTGTAAAACGTCAAGGCTGTAAGTTTGATCCCGGCTTCAGTTAATCTAAAAACAGAGCACAAACACAAAATATTATTCAACTTTTTTAATTGACTTGTTTTAAATCTGTCATCCGTACATTTTCTGACAGAGAACTATTCTTTCCCAGAGTTTAACAGACATTAGGAATTCTCATTAATCTACTTCTGCAGCTTTCACTTCAATAATTTGTCAATGTTTGGTTTTTTTGTGTGTGGATTTGATGTACTTGTTCCACCCATATTGAAACGGCTGTGTGCATAAAAACATCAAATCAAATAGCTGCTCAAAGCTTCACCGGTTCAAACGTCTTTTCAACGATGCAGCTCTTACTGACCAGCTGATTGTTCAGATAATACCTGCGGTACACGTTTCTGATGTTCTGTCTTTGTGCTGCTTTGCACAATATATAGTAGCTTTAAAACACATGTACCGTATTTTTCACCATATAAGTCACATCAGTCCAAATATGTTTAATAAAGTGGAAACATAAATATCCGCTCATTCTCAATCAGTTCATCTGGACATTTTCTTTTTAGCAGAAACGTTTCACCCTCACTCCAGAGGGCTTCCTCAGTCAGAGTAGTCCAAAGCACACTGAAGTTAACCCACCAAGTAAGCAACTTATGTGGACCAACCAGTTTGCTGTAGCCAAGATGGTTTCTGGGGGCGTGTCCCTCGTCGACTCCTCCCAGGCAGGCAGACATGTCCAAAGTGGTTCAAGACAAGAAAGTTAATTCTCAATAGTCCAGGTATTAGAGAATTAACTTTCTTGTCTTGAACCACTTTGGACATGTCTGCCTGCCTGGGAGGAGTCGACGAGGGACACGCCCCCAGAAACCATCTTGGCTACAGCAAACTGGTTGGTCCACATAAGTTGCTTACTTGGTGGGTTAACTTCAGTGTGCTTTGGACTACTCTGACTGAGGAAGCCCTCTGGAGTGAGGGTGAAACGTTTCTGCTAAAAAGAAACTGTCCAGATGAACTGATTGAGAATGAGCGGATTTGATACCTGGACTATTGAGAATTAACTTTCTTGGAAACATAAATACTTCGCTTCGTCGTATACGTCCCATCTATTATGCGTCACTGCTGACAACCCGGAAATGTGGTCCGGTGTTGTGCCAAAACACGACTGGCTGCCAAATGGCGGCCGCGGGAGCGTGCAGGGAGGACTTTAACAAGAGTTTAACATGATTAACACTTAAAATAATTTGTTTGCTCGAAATTATAGTATCAGTTTAACTTTTCCTTAATAAATGCACTTTGACGGTCAAATCAGCTGCATTTCAAAAGCCGATTAGCGGAAATGTGCACGGGACGACTCTGTGCATTTCTTTGAAATTTAACCAAAAACAATTACCGTATTTTCCGGACTATAAGTCACACATTTTTGCCTAATTTGCATGCCCTGCGACTTATAGAGAGGTGAGACATGTTTATGGATTTTTTCCCCATATTTTTAGACCAATTTTTGGCTGAGATATGACCGTTTCCATTCATTCTGACGGAAAGAATGGAGCAGTACCACTTTCGGCCGCTAGGGGTGCAGTACCACCTTTGTCCGCTAGGGTACACCAACCGTTCCCACCTCATGTGTCCGACGAGAGCCTCCTCTGGTCGGATTCACTCTGTCGCAGCCCGGCCTCCTGCTCTGGAGGTATGAACTAGCTACTTCGCTGTTAGCTCAGTGTTTGTTAGCAAAATAGGTCAAGAACCACAGGACAGATTTTGATCAAACTTACAGAACGTAATCACTAGATGGATATTTACAACTGATTAGCTTTATGAGATGTTTGAGATAAAATTCAATGTTTTATAGACGTAAATGTGTCGCGGTTAGCTTAGTTGATTTTTCCTTGTACGTTTGAGCAAATAGCTCATAAACCACACAGCAGATTTTTTTTCAAACTTACAGAAAGTAATCACTAGATGTACATTTACAAACTGTTAGCTGTTGGAGTTATTTGAGATAAAATTCAATGTTTTATAGACGTAAATGTGTCGCGGTTAGCTTCGTTGTTTTTCCTTGTACTTTTTCAAAGCGAAAAAATTTAAATCCAGCAGATTTGACCATTACGTGAATTTATTAAGGAACGGTTAAGCTAAGACACATGTTTGCTATAATTTTCAGCAGACAAATAATTGTTTTTACCGTGTTAATCTTGTGAAAAGTCCTTCCGTGCATGCTTCTGTGGTCGTCATTTTTAGCAGGGCAAATGACGCGCTGACGCGTCACGGTGACGCATAATAGATGCAACTTATATAAAGGTGCGACCTGTTTATGGATTTTTCCAATTTATTGACAATAATTGGACAAAGCGACTTATATAAAGGTGCGATCTATAGTCCAGAAAATACTGTATTTGTTTGCTCCACATTATAGCAAAGGTGTGTCTCAGTTGAAGTTTTCCTTAAGAAATGCATTTCAGTGGTCAAATCAGCTGCATTTCTCAGGGCGGTGCAGTGAAATGAAGCTGATTTGACGGTTGCTCCAGGCGAGCTGGACGAAGGTGGCAGGCTGTGGCAAGCAGATTGTGTCATTAATAGCTCCTTTTACCTATTACAGGTAGCCCTCTAGTTACGTCAGGGATAGGGACCTACGTGTGTGACTTAGGTCGATGTTGTCGTACCTCGCGGACCAAAAACACCTGCCTGTCGTAGGTCCGCGTTTCTGACATAGGTCGCGGCTATACCGCTAACGGAGCGCCGCACACATATTTAATGGCATGAGACTGAAAAAGGAGACATACTAGGCCATGAACATGCACAGAACTGTACAGTAAATGAATACAGTACTGTACAAATAATAAAAAAATATAATGTCTTACTTTGAGCTGGTCAAAGCCTGCCTTCGTCTTATAGCATCAGCTCGGGTGAGAGCTCCCACAGCTTCCTTACGCTCCACACGCACACACGTGGTCAAAACTGTTTAAAAGAATGACTGTTAGCTTCTTAACTTCATACATTTGGAGCCAGAAAGAAAAAAAAACTTACTGAAAGCCGTTTCTCCGCGATGTTCCTCCCTCCAAAACAGCTGCTCGGCGTTAGCTACGGTTAGGCCGCGCCAGTAGCAGCACTGGTTAGCATGTCAGTTCATTCAAAAAGGCTGTCGGCTTTGTATCTCCGCGTTAGCTCGGTGTCCCCCGACTGCCAGGCGGACATTTGCGGCGAGCTCGCGGCCGCAGATGGCTCCTCCGCGGCATGTCGGCTCGGTGTCTTCGCCTGTGTTAGCTGCTCTGTTAGCTGCTGTCGTTAGCATGTCGGGCGGCGTTGTGGCCGCCGATCGCGGGGCGATCCGCGGCTGCTCCTCCGGGCCTGAGACGTCCACAGAGTTGGCCGAGTGTTTCCAGCAAATTTATCCGTATGAGGCAACCCTGAACGGACACACGGTCCTCAGTAGCCTCTGGTTAGGTTGTAACATGACGACCGGAAACGACCGGAAACGACCGGAAGTTGCGTAAATACGATCAGATTGTAATTAAAAACGAAATATTAATAATTATACTTTATTTATAAAGCCATTTAAAACAACCACAGCCGCAACAAAGTGCTATACACATGAAATTAATAACATTTAAACACAAAAAAAAAAAATAATAATAATTTTTTTTTTTTTTTTTAATCATATTTTTATTAAATATGATAAAATCGTAAGTCTGAGTTGCCGTAGGTCGCAGGTGACGTAGGTCGAGGGTTTGCTGTACATGATACAATGGCATGCCATACTACGCAAGTGCCATCTAGTGGCTCTAGTGTTCAATATTTTCTGTCGGCATGAATGAAAACAGTCATATCTCAGCCAATAATTGGTTTATAAATATGAGAAAAAATTCATAAATATGTCGCTTCGGTGTATAAGTCGCAGGCATGCTAATTTCTGGAAAGAAAAAAAAGGACTTATAAACCGAAATATACGGTATTTGTGTAATACAGTACTGCCTTTGGGAATTTTAATTCATTTTTGTTATCAGTATGGAGATTTTCCTGTGTTTCTAATTGAACCGAACAGGATTTTATGGTGGTATGTTATCATAATCCATGGGGTCATCTGTGTGTTCTGGTTTGTGTCATGCAATACTTACGGGTTTAGTTTGAATATAAACAAAATAGTTATCTTCTAAAAACACATTTTTAAGCAACAGTGTGAATGACTTGTTTTTGTTAAAGTGGATTTCAAATACCCCGATGGTTACCAGTTATTCTGCTTTTATAACAGCACTGGGAATCAACAGTGTTCTGCTGGGAATCCCTTTATGTTTTGTTCAAGCCCCGTTCTGCAAAACGTGTTGTTTTTCTGTCTCGGCGTCTTGGTGAGCAGCCGCAGAGCGCTGTGCTGCTTCACTTGTCTTCTAACGTCACAGTGAAGATGAGTTGTTCTCTTCAGAGGCTGATTGTAGGGCTTATGTGTGTTTTATATGTAAATGTGTTTCAGGGTTCTCAAAGAAAGAGTCTTTGTCTTCTTGTGAGGATTTCCCTTGGTCCACTGCGAGACTTTAATCAGCTTTCTCAGAATAAGTAAAAAGGTAAACTAAAAACAAGTGTGTGCCTTTTGGAGGTCTGAACTGTGGCCTCAGCTGCACTTCTTGTCTCCACTTCATCAGGCTCTTTGTGTAAAGGGAGTCAGTTAAGAACAATCTGCCTTAAATGCCCAAATATAAACTTTAATAAACTTCTAAAACTCATTTAAGTTTAGTCAGTTATTACTTTTTGAGCATCACTTACACCAATACATATTTACAAAAAAGATGGCAGCTGACCCCAGAGTGTTTCTGTGGCTGTTTTAACTAAAGCAAGTATTCTAACAAAGTTCAGTCAGGTCCTCTGGATGGATAAATTATTATTATTATTTTTTTAAACTTGTTGAAACGTTTCGTCTTTAATCCAAAAGGCTTTGTCCAGAGGACCTGACTTAAAGGAGAAATGAAAAGTGTTTTTAAGCTAATAGTAGTCTAATGAAAAGCATAAAATAAGCTTGTTGAGAAATTTTCACAAGTCAAAAATGTCATCCTAACTCAAATTTAGACTTTGCAAAGTGAAGAAATTCTCATCTGGTGTTTTTGACCCCCCTCCCCCTGCCTGCTCTCCGTCCCCTGAATATGACATAGGCAGTGCAACTGGAGTTCATCCTCATACAGTAATATTAGTGTGTGTATCTAGTTGTGGACAAAAAGGTTTCAGTGTGTATCCTCATACAGTAATATTAGTGTGTGTATCTAGTTGTGGACAAAAAGGTTTCAGTGTGTAGCAATTAGGGATGCAGCAAAAAAAATCTATTTTTTAAAGAATCAAGATTCTTAGTCCTGGCGATTCAGAATCGATTCTAAAAGCCCCAAAATCGATTTTAAAACTTTTTTTAAATTTTATATTGTATTTTTACCGCTCCTGTGCATTCGGCCGCTGTAGAATTTTGGCCGTGTAGGGCCACCGTAGTTAGTTAGCCAGGCAGCTCCAATGGAGCCTGCTAGCAAGGAGGGAGACAGCATGTTTCAACTTGCTCCTTCATCTTTAAAAATCATTTTAGATCCTACTATGTTCTGGGGAAGACAGAGCTTAACAAGACATTGGTAACTAGGGTTGGGCATCGTTTGAATTTGAGCGATTCCGGTTCCGATTCCGATTCTTCGTTTCGATTCCGATTCTTTTCAATTCTCGATTCCGATTCTTTTTGTAGGCGGGGTTAAAAAAAAGACATGTCAATTCAGTTCAGTTTATTTATACTCTATAGCTCCAAGTCACAACAGAAGTTGTCTCAGGGCACTGAACAGAAACAATCAAATATAAAAATAATAAGTTAACAGAAACTTTAATATAAAAATAATAAGTTAACAGAAACTTTAATATAAAAATAATGGTAACACTATTTATCTGAGGAGACTGCTTTGAGTTTAACTCCATGTTATAAATGAGCTACAGTAGTTAGCCAAAGTTCTTTCAGGATGAAATAATTTGAACTTCTGTTTGAATTTAATGCTATGAACTTTTTCCTTTTTGTTAAATTTACTATGAATTTCTCATAGGGCAGATTAGAGCCATCATAGAGGACTCACCAACATATACTGTATTATTATTATTATTATACATATACTGTAATATTGTCCAGTGTCTGATGCTGCAGTCATGTTACTGAGCTCCCACTGATGGGCTAACCTGGTTCCACCACAGCAGCAGGATCCTCAGACAGAACAGCTGGTGGGATGTCCTGGTATCTGCAGCCCTCTCTCCATTTGTTTCTTCATGGACATACATGGAGTTGTGACATTATATTGTGCCTCTTCCTCAGCAAAACGCTCCTCCAGTGGAGACTTTCTGGACAGACTGCAGGGAGGTTCCTAAACAAACAACAGGTTTATCAGTATTATCAGTAAAAAGAGATTATTAAATCATTTTTAAGACTGAGAATGTGTACAATTATTAGCTCTGTTGTTATTGCCTAACTAACCTATTCAATAATTCTTCAAACTGTGACATTCACTCACAATGGAATGAAAGAGAACATAGAAATTATATAATAATGAAAACTAGAGACATTAAAACATTTTAAAAGACACTGAGAGAACTTTAAATGGATTAAGAATGTTAATAAGTGTTGGATTTGCTTAACTAGTGACGTGTTGAATTGAATCCACATCTGAAAAGGGATGCAACCTTTTCACAACATATGCTGTAACTGTTCTGTGGCATTCTTCATTCAGTTAAACTGAAGTATTTACCTGACAATGGTGAAGACTGTGAAGCCATTTCAGGTCGTTTGTCTAAGAAAACAATACGAGCTAACGTTAGCATCGTGTTTGTATTTGAGCTGACTTGCCGCTTTAAGTGGAATATAACTTGTTAGCTGCCTTAATGCTGGTATGAGACGTAGTTTATAGTTTAATTTATTTACCTGATGGAGCCTGATGGAGCCAGAGAACGTAGCGAAAAGTCCGGCGGAGCGTTTTGCAGACGGACCACTGTTACTTCCGGTCGGACACAAAGCGAAAATAAATAATCCAGTGGAGCTCGTCAAAGACGAGACACTACAGTATTTTACTTCTCTCCTTTGCATGATAGAAAATTATTGCAAGTACTGCACTGACCTGACTGGTCATTTTTATTAAAGTTAAGCCACGCTTTCGATCACGGGTGCACACTTCCGGTGGATTCTTCTTCGGTGTTGGCGGCTACTTCCGGTCGGCTAACTAGCATCGAACATAGGAATCGCCAATTAATATTTTGAACGATTCCGGGAAAACCGGACAGTTAGTCCCGGTTCTGAACGATTCTCGATTCTCGATGCCCAACCCTATTGGTAACTGTTTCAGGACATTTTCAACACCCCCACTTCCACGTTAGCATACGGCGCTAGCATGCTAACGTTAGCATACGGCGCTAGCATGCTAACGTTAGCATGCGGCGGCTAACGCACGGCTATTCGTATTTCCAGGATAGAAATGCCCATTAATGCACTAAATCACCAAACTGTTTTTGACAAACTAAAGTGATATCCTTCAGATTCAAAAAAGTCTTCTGCTTCCATTTTAAATGACAGACAGGAGGACAGTAATGATGGGTTTATAGCTTCAGTGTTATTGTAAGATAGCAAAGGAGGTCTTAATTGTGTCATAAAAGTGCGTCCAGAAAATGACTACAGAAATCACTGCACTTCGGCATGTAGCAGGAAAAATGTAAAAAACTATTTCTTTAAGCTACTGACTTGAAAAAAGCATACTAAGTATGTTTATGTGTGTTGTTTACTATATGAAATTCTTGTTATATCGATTTTTTCAGATTTGATTACATTTCTCCTTTAACTTTGTTAGATTTTTCGACTTGGAGCTTGCATCAGGAACTTTACGAACTTTACAAACCGATGCATATTATACAGGTAGAAAACTTTTGTTTTCGTTTAGAAAAAGAAAACCAGCAATAAATGAGATTTTAGCATCACAAAGTGCAGAAGAGTTCATCCGACTTTCACCATGCATTAAAGAAGAAACTCCTGAGTGGATCGACAGACGCCTCGATGACGGTCTTAGCTCGTTATTAGTCTGGACTGGTGGTCAAGACACAACATCAGTGGTTTAGTTTTCATTTATTATTATTAACTGTCCTCTCACTATCAAAAGTTTAGTTTTTCTGTTGAGAAAGATACGTTTAGAAAAGAAGGAAAAAAAATTCACTGCAAAATCCCTGTTAAACCTAGACCTGTTGTGATAAGCAATAAATCAATTAAGTGCATGATAAATGAAAATGATCAACCTCATTTTCATTTATCAGCTTTATTGTTTGTTCGTGTCGCTCTCTTTCTACTGAAGACACTGGATGACAAAAGGCTCAACCGATCCCTTTCTCTTTAAAATCTGATTTAATGATCCAAAATCGCATTTTTGTATCATTAAAAGCAGCTAAGCTGAGAAGCTAAGCTGCGAGCTAAGCTAACAGGCTGACCTCTGGAAAAAACCTCCATCTTGTCGAAGCTCCAAAATTCACAGTTGAAACCTGTGCCTACGTATAAAAAGTAGTTTTTCTCTGCAAAAAGAACTTGTTTACTGATTTTTATTATTAAAATCTTTTTGTGAAAAATCCTATGCTAAAGAGCTAAAACCACATTGAGTGTCTGCCATTTTGAGAAGCGAAGAGAGACAGCCCATGTCTCGTCAAGGGGCCTCCCTCCCATTTTCTTAGTCACGCTGCTCGCTCCCTCACTATCCATCCTTCGGTTCAAACAGTACTGCCATCCAGTGGTCGAAAAAAGGTACTACACTCAAAAGAAATTAACCAACATTTTTTCTTAAAGGGGACCTCAGATGCATTTTTTAAAATTTTATGTTATTTCTTTGTGCTATCTAGACCCTATTCCTTCAATTTAATGCACAAAATAATTCTTAGATAATCAATTATACCCTTTTTAATTCTGCAATATTTAACTTTCGTTTTGAACGAACGGTTTCTGATAGAAGTTCTGAAGTCCACGCCCTTCAACAATCTGTTTACGCCCTCTGCACAGCCAGTATCTGTAATGTGTTGTTGTTTTAAAATTAGCTCTTTTTTTAATTATTCATTTGACTTACTGTTAGTGCTAGCTTAAGATAACTTACCGAAACCCGTCTGAGCGCGCCGCAATGTGCTGCTCCTTTTAGCATGAGACCTGCCGAATCCGATGCTAATGTTAGCTTGTTCCTCTTCCGGTTTTCGCCAGCTCCGCTCATTGCACGCGGAGACTTTGAGAGTTATCGCTGTTCCAGTCAAGACACACACACAACGTTCACTAAGTGTCTCCCGTAAATTAATCCGTAAGGAGAAGGTCCTCGCTGCTGCGAGGCTTCTGCCAGGCTGCAGCGAGGCTGTACAGTTGAAGCTCCGCTCCATCCGCCAGAAGAGGGTCCCGTTGACGCCGGGGTCTGCTCGTTTAATTTTTGCCGGCTGCGCGTTCGGAGCGATCGCAAATACACTAAAAATTGAACTAAAACATAAAAATAACAATTATACTTTATTTATAAAGCCATTTAAAAAACCACAGCTGCAACAAAGTGCTGTACACATGAAATTAATAACATATAAACAAAAGATGAGATGAAATCATGAAAAACAACAGTCATGAAGTGGGTTGAGCCTGACATGGGGTTGCTAGGTGAGGGGCTGGACTCAGGTTGGGGTGGGTTGTCCTTGCTCGCCTGTGACGTCAAAGGCGAGATTGACTTCCAGTTTATTTCAAAAACGAACCGTTTTTATCACAGTAAAATAAATCTACTTAGAGTAAATAAACCACTGGGTGCATTTTTTTGGCCTTTGGACTGTTTTTTTATGAAGTAAATACCCAAAGTTGAGTAAAAAAACATTAAAAAGTGAAATTTGAATGTGTGGTCCCCTTTAAATTTGATTGACAATAATTAATTATTATAATATTTCAAACAATATTATCGTTTATTGCAATAATTTCTGGGACGATTATTCACCCAGCAAAATTTGTTATTGTGACAGGCCTAGTTAAAACTTTTTTATAATATTAGGTCTCAATGATAGTTTTCTGTTCAGAATGTGTTATTCACCACTCAGCATGTACATGGACCATAACCTCTGGCCACATTCTTACTAATTATAGAAACCGTCACAACAGAAGCTTGCATCAGTGTTTGTACCAGGATGAGGCGTTTACTGACCTGCTGGACTTTGGAGTTGGACAGCAGATCTGAGCAGAGGCGTGTCAGGCTGGGTGGAACAAGGCTCCCTACAGTTTCCTTGTTGGTTCACTGTAACTGATTGTCTCAAAAACACAACCTACGTGCTTCTGTTTCTCTCCATCGTAGTTATTAAGTATAGAGAAAAGATGAAAAGGACCTTTGATCATCAATTATTTGGAGGTTCCCTTGATTTGACACAAGTTCTTTTCCACACTTACCCAGAGGCGGTTGTTGGATCAAAGTTAATATTTTGACATTGTCTAATTAAATTTTAAACAATAGTCTGTTCTTTGTTGTCTTTGTGCATCTGTGGGCTCTGAAAATGCATTTAGGAATGATGATGTGGGAGAAGAAATAGTTCACAGATTACTTCTGACACTGAAAGGGTTTGCTTATTGCTCGTCTGTGTTTTTATTTGATACAGCAGTTGTATTTTCAATGCAGTACACAAAAAGGTTTTTAACCATAAAGAGAATACGACGAGGCCCTTTAACTTATTTGTGGCCCAGATGAACCTGAAAACACTGAATCTGACACGAGGGAAAGACTTAAACCCACTGGTGTCTGCAGAGAGTGAACAGGGAAGGTTTATTTATGATCAGGGTTGTGTTTATTTGTGAGGCCTTTCCTCCAAACCCAGATTCAATGTAACAGTGAAACAACAAAAACCTGTTTTTGTGGCTCACTTAAATATGTACTGAAATTATACACGTCTCCAACCATGTGGGATTATTTGTTTGTGCCTTCAGGCTCACTGAGATTGGGACCAGATGTCAACATGCTTGTGTTATCTAACTCCTTGTTGTTACATCTCTGATCCAGCAGAGGGCGCCAACACACCTGCACCATAAAAATAAATTTAGTCGTTTGATTCAGTGGAAATTTCTGTTTGGATTTTTGTGCCTCCCTGTGTTGGGCATGTAATCTTTGTTTATTATATTCTCTAAAAAGAATGATAAAATATCTGCTGAGTGTGTTTTGAAGAAACTGGAAGCAGTTTTGTGAATTCAGGTTTGCCATCAGAGGTTTTTCCAGTAGGCTGTTCTGGATAAAGACTGTGTACTGAAGTATTACTGCCACTGGAGGGCAGTGTTGGATTTATAACCTTAAGACATCTCTGGTTATTACTGTCAATAATCTTCACATTAGTTTTTCTGTATTAAAGGAAGAAGTGGTTCTTGGATGCATTATCTCTGCCCTCCCACCTTTCCCCTCCACTTTGTGCTCTCATCAGTCCATTTAACTGAACATGCAGTAGAAAGCTTCGCCCTGCCAGGTGATGGAGGCTTAATGGGGGCATTTTCCTGCTATTAATAAGAAAGTCGTGCACACTAGGGAACATTTCTTCACCTCGTCGCTGCCTCTGACACAGCTTCTAACTCTGTTTTAATTTAAATAACACACTGCACACAGCCCATGCTATTTAAGAAATGTTTTTTCTTTCTTTATGTAGTTCTAAGAGGTTTCTTTCTTTTTTATTTATAACATAATTAACATTTAACACTTCAATTATTGGTAAATTATCAATTTAAATGTCTTTAACAATAGAAATAAAGAAACAAAACAAACAAAAACTAATAATAAAAAAACACTAATATAAAAGGAGTGAAAGTGGTTTTTGTTACATTCAACTTATAATTCAGAAATTACTAGGTCTATATCTGGTCTACGTGTTTCTATACAAACCATCCATTTCTTCCAGCATAGAAAAAATGGGTCCTTTTCATCATTTACTCCTGCAGTTATTCTCTCCATCCTGTATATGTCCATTGTGATGTCCATCCATATGTTCAATGTTGGGCTCTCCAGTGAAAGCCAGTTTTTCGTGAGGGCTTTTTTGCACGCCACTAATAAAACATTAAATACATATTCATCCATCTTTGACCATCCTTCAGGCATGAGTTCAAAAAACAAAACTTTACTTTCTAAAGGCAGTTGACGTCCAATAATATCTTGTATTGCTTTATGTATCTCCTTCCAATAAGTTCTAATTACTGGACAATCCCAAAAAATATGGTAACGATTTGCAATTTTATTTCCACAGTTTCACCAACAAGCTGGAGAGTTACCATTATAGTGGGGTTTTTGGTAGGGTGTAATAAAATATCTTGTCAAACTTTTCCACCCTAAGAGGTTTCACCCTCCCACAGCTTGAATTTGAACATTTTACTTTCGGTCTCATGGCTTCTCAACTTCTGTCCTCCCCTCGTAACAGCTTTGTGCTTGTCAGATGTTGACGTATTGCCTTTGTGACCCCCCTGCACCTCTGCACCTGACATGCAGCTGCTGCTCCAGGAGGTGAGGCCCACCAATATCACAAGAGATCACAAAGGAGCTTGTTAAGTTTTTATGAAATAATATCATCCTTTTAGTGGTTGTCGTGAAAAGCTGGACTTTTACTGCTCTGAGTGGTAAACACACACACACACAGAAAAGACTTGAAACTCGACAGGAATGTCTTATTATCCTTTTTCCTCAAAGGTTTCGAGTCATGCAGCTGCACCTACAAAAAAAATCTGTGGTTGACCCAAGAGGAGGCGTTCCCTGTAAATCACTGAAATGTGCCTTCACTCTTTAATTCCTCTTTTTGTTTTGAACAATTATAAACAAGCAAAAACATTTTAGAGAATATTGTCCAGATTTAAAGTTTTTAAACTCTTCGGTATATTTACACGTAATTTGACTGCAATGCAATTTAGTGAAACATCTGCATGTTTTGCTGATTATCTCCCAGCTGCCTCCAGGGGGGAGGTGGGGTACGTCTTGAACAAACTGTTACACCGTCACTCCTTCTGACGACCATTCACCCAGACAGCTGCTCTCTATTTGTTTTAGAGTGCTATTGATCGTCCCCATTTCCAATATGTATTACTGGGTCCTGACAAATCAATACCAAATCAGGATGTGAGAGACTTCAATGAGGTAATGATTTACCATGCCTCTTTAAGCCCTTTGTGTTATGAAAATTGAATCATAGGACCAGAAGAATTGGGCAGAAATAATTTTTTTAATTTTTTTTAATTTAGATCTGATTTGAAGAGCTTTATTGATGAAAATAATGGCAGCTAAAGAGCTGGGCTTAGTTAACAGGTGGATGTAAAGGTTGCTCTAATGATGAGAAATGTGCCTAATGTTGAGATGGTGAGGAGTTGGTTGGCTTTAACTGAGATCAGAAGAACAAGGAGTACTGTACTCGGTTACGTTCAATAAACATGTTTTTTGACTAGCTAGCAGCTGTAGCATGAATGCCACAACAATACACAAGGACAGAATAATTCTAAGCAATCCTTTTTTGTATTTTTTATAAGAACCTACAGCAGTGATCCCCAAACTACGGCCCGCGGGCCGCATCCGGCCCGCCCCCACATTTGGTCCGGCCCCCAGAACAATAGTAAAAAAAAAATAATATATATATTTTTTTTTTTTTTTTTTACAAATGAATACATGTACAGTACTGTACGGTCACCAAGTACTTAGCCTATCCTAACACAGTTTTTAAAGATGAAGGAGTAAGTTGAATTGTCTCCCTTTCACATAAAGGGAGCTAGCTGGGGTGGGAGGAGTGACGATATTCCAATGCGCAGCAACGCTTTCCTCAGCCCTCCTCATCTTGTATTCTCACAGACATAGTCTTGCGAGTTTTGGGTGCGGTGACACAGCGCTCTCACGAGACTTTAGGACAGCAGTGGAGCTGTCGGTGCACAGTAAACATGGATGGAAAACTAGCAAACAAGCAAACAAAAACGTATTATTTTCACACAGAGTGGGAGGAGGAGTATTTTTTTGTTTATTCTAATTCAAAGTCTATTTGCCTCATCTGTAATTCGAGCATCACCTGGCGTGGATGGAGAGTTCTGGAGTCTGCTCTCAGAAGAAAAGTATCCTTACATCCGAAGATGTGCTTTGAACTTAACAGCACTTTTTGGATCTACCTACCTGTGTGAGTCTGCTTTTTCACACATGAAAATCATCAAGTCCAAAAACAGATCCACAATGACTGATGATCATCTGGAGACCTGCCTGCGCCTCCCAACCACCTCATACTGCCCCGCGCCTCCTCCTCTCAGTGTCAGAAGTGCCACTAAGGTAGAGACACATTTATTTTATACAGCTTGCACCAGATGACACCATCCTGCTGCACAGAGCAGCTGCCTAGTTTTGATATTTAGGTTTTATTGAGGTTTGAAATAGTTGTTGGAGATTTGTAAATCTGCACCTTTGTAAGTCACTTTTTGTAAATAGTTAGTGTAAATGAGGGAGTTTTATATTGTTCAGTTCATTGTTTATTCGTTTCTTTAAAAAATATGGTGTGCTTTTCAAATATTGCGTCATTTTACTTTGATAAAATACTTTAATTAAATAAAACTAGCAACACATTACGTTCTGTTTTATTTACTTTAAAGAAGTGAGGAGTAGGGAGATGAAAAATTTTGTTTTTTGATACTGAGACTGGACGAGTAGCTCTCGGCAAACTGCCGACTTCAAAAGTAACTCTTGGTTCAAAAAAGGTTGGGCACCCCTGATTTAGGCACTCCTGCAATCATCACACTTTTTCCTGTTAAAAACTGACTCCGGCCCCCCACCAGAGAAGGGAAAAGTTATGTGGCCCTCACAGGAAAAAGTTTGGGGACCACTGACCTACAGGTTTAATTTAGTCAAATAATTTGTAAGTGGTCTGAAGCACAAGTTCTTTAGAGTCGTCTTTAAACACCCAGACCTGCTCTACTCATGTAAAGTAAAGTGCTATGTATTGTCATCAATTGCATGTTCCCATATGGGAAAATTAATTCTCTGCATTTAACCCATCGCACCTGAGATACATCCAGGTGGAGCAGTGGGCAGCTGTGTAAGCGCCTGGGGAACGGTTAGGGAATAGGTGTCTTGCTCAGGGACACTACGACTTGTGAGTATGGCTGGGGATCGAACTTGGGACTTTCAGGTCCCAAGTTGGCTGCCCTATGTGCCACAGCAAACTGTATATGATCTGTTCCCATTTTCTATTCCTGTGTTTACAAAATTATGTTTAATACATTTTTTGTCACTAATCAATACATGATATGAAGTGCAGGATGACACATCCCTCAAAATGTGTGTGTGTGTATACTGTATCTACACAAGTACTATTTTAATGTATTCATATACTGTAAATGGTAAACGGACTGTACTTATTTAGCACTTTTCTATCTTATCAAGACACTCAAAGCTCTTAACAACTCAGTCACTCTACTAGATCTGTACAAAGATAATTGAACAAATGATTCTAAAGAGACTAATCAGAGCTTTAAATCACATTCACACATTGATGGGACACACATCAGAGGCAATGAGGGGTTCAGTGTCTTGCCCAGGGACACTTCAGCATGTGACTGCTGGTGGAATTGAACCCCCAACTCTTGCATTGGAGGACGACTGGTCTAACCACTCAGCCATAGCCGCCCTTTACCTACCTGTATAATAGTAGTAGTCCATCCGTCCGGCCTTGTGTTCATGTCTGGTCCTGTTTGTGTCTGTCACAGATCAGTGTGCTGATGAGGCAGCAGTCAGGTTGATGTTTTGAAGCCGTTACACAACGATGACTGTTGCTGCGCCTGCACAGAAGCTGCGTTCATTCTTCTCTTTTGACTCTGTGTCTGTTCAGAGCTTTTGTCTTAACTAACGTTTTATCATTCACTGAATTTGTTGCAGAGCTGTGCTCTTCAGAAATGTGTGTTTAGTCATGCGCAGCTGGTTTCGCCTGCAGCCAAAGGCTAACGATGTTTGACAGTCCACAGCACAAAGCGAGTGGTACTGCAGTTTCCGCCTGAGAGCGCATCTTGCCTGAAACAGCGTGACTCTAATCAACACGTCTACATGTAAATGTAAAGTACCCTTCATGCAAGTGTAAATGTAAACGCAATGATTATTTTCTGTGTGTACAACAGAGCTGTAATAAATCATAGACTAATTAAAGTCCTGCACTTTTAAGCTCTTCTTGACATTTGGTCAGTCAGATGACCATAACTACAGTATTTTCTGGTGTATAGGTCACACCTGTGTATAGGTCGCATTGTCAATTATCACCAATAGATTGGAAAAAATCCCTAGATAGGTCGCACTGTGTATAGGTCGCACCTACGTTTAGCTCTGCTGCAAATGTCTGCCACAGGAGCGCACAGCAAGGCTTTTAAGAAGATTAACACTTAAAAACAATTATTTGTTTGATAAAAATTATAGCAAATATATGTCTGAGCTGAACTTTTCCTTAATAAATGAACGTAATTGTGAAATGAGCTGGATTTAAAAATTTGTTTCACCGAAAGTGATAACAAGCCATATATAGGTCGCACCTGAGTATAGGTCGCAGGCCTTGAAAAAAAAAACCCATAAAAAGATGCGACCTATACACCGGAAAATACGGTACCTGCTTTAGATAAGAGTGGCTGAGGTGCTGACCCAAACAGTGTTGTTAGCAAAGGGATGGCAGGAGGAGGAGGAGAAATGAGGAAAACAGGAGTTCATCTGATATTATCTCAACATTTAACAATGTCCTAATGTCACTCAGTCCTAATCTAAGCTGTTTGCTCCACAACGCTGTGGATCATTCATTTGAACGTCACAGACACACATTAAAACGAGGTTTTAACTCGTCTTGGTGTGTCGGTCTTGCAGCCGACCCACTTCTGTTGGTCTTCTCTATAATCAGTTGTCTGGAGCTGAGCGGGGGCTCTGCTGCTTCGTCTCCACTCACGCTAACAGATCCAGCGTTACATTATCTCCATCCCTCTGATCGTTTAGAGAGGCAGCTATATTTTTTTTATTTATTCCAGCTGCAGTTGTTCTTTACAACTGTATTTTGTAATTGTGTTCACATCTTCAAAGAATCAAACAACAAAATATTTTTGCTCCTGCAGCCACTCCGTTGTCTGTCAGACTCACACGCTGACAGAACTACTGTAAAAAAACAACTTCCATGACATTACAGTATTGGTTTTCTCAGAAGTAGGCCAAAGAGGGAGCGTGCCCTCTGGCAGACCCCACTGAGCATGCTCAGTCCTGCTGAAGGCTAGTGGTGGGTTGAAACCTTCTTGTTTTCCACCACACTTCTTCCTCATTATGTGGGTGTGCTGCAGCCCAGCCTCCTTGAGCTGGACCGCAGCTCGGCTGGACCTGGTGCTGATGGAAATTATGCTTTTCATTCCATTTGCTGCCTCTTTCCATGCCCGACATGAAAAACAAAATTGTACTGGGTCTATAATTGTTGTCTAAATGAGTTCTTTCTTTCTTCATTATCAAAGTCAAAGTCAACTTTATTGTCAGAACTGCAATATGTACAGGACATACACAGGATTGAAATTGTGTTTCTCTCAGTCCCTCGGTGCAACAGTAACCATTTAAACACTAAACACTACATTTAATAAACATAAGCATAAAATAGTAAAAGTGTAACACTGTCCTGAGTTTTTGCATAGTAGTATAAAAGTATGAAAATTTACACCAACACTAAACATTTAAAACACTAAATCACTGATTATAAAACTTATAAGGAGTTTGTTGCAAATTAATATTTTTTTATTTAGTGTTTTGTTTTCATTCATATGGAGTTAGTTGTTACTTGGTTGGGTTGTGGAGTAAAATATTGAGACCTTCACATTGAATTTAAAGTTTAAGTGGTTTTATTCATTTCTTTAACTTTTAACATTGATTTTTGTAAGTATATGTCTGGAAACCAAACGTTTTTAAATGTTACCAGGTATGTATTCTAATAAAATGATTTATTATTCAGTAGTTTAACTAAAGTCCAGTATGAATAGTTGATTTAAAAAAAAAAGATGAGTTTCTTGAAAGAATATGGAAATCGTTAATATAAATTTACTTAAGTTGTTGTCTGATTTGATTTAGATGTTTGAGTTTTCATGTTTTTAATTTAGCTAGATTGTTATTGTCTTTGTGAATTACATTTTAATTTAAATTTTGTGAAAATATTTTGATTTACATTAGAATTAAAGGTTCAGTATGCAGTTTCTGTAGAACTGCAGCACTTAGAAATATTTTCAACAGGCAAAGCATTCTGATCCCTCCCCCTCAGAGCCATATGTGGCTCTGCCCCCTTGTGGTCTGTTGAATTTCAAATTCAAGCTCTGTTTTTATTGGCTGATTCAAATTCAAGCTCTGTTTTTATTGGCTGGTTACAAACTCTGTTTTTATTGGCTGGAAAATGGCGGGTCACCTTTTCTTTTTAGAAATGCTTATTTACCACCTGGAGAAGCAAGGGGACAATATTTTTTTTAATTTTTTTTCAGAGATTACCTGGCTAACATCAGTCTGTCAGGAGGTAGTGACAGAGTGAAGAAATATGTTCATAAAAAAAGCTACATACTGAAGCTTTAAGTCAAAAGGAGCAGTTTTCATAAGACTAGTTCTTCTTCTGCCACCTTTCATTTTATTTTATTTACATTTTTTGATTGTATTGCATATATAATAATAATAATAATAATGTCCTTTTCTGTCATCTGTGTATGTTTCCCATACACAGACGAAATTCGTCTCTGCATTTAACCCAACCACCACCAGGTGGTGCAGTGAGCAGCCATAGAAAGCGCCCGGGGAGCTGGAGTGTGCACTCATAT
>JBBPBX010027257.1:9890-24739 GCA_038048925.1 Garcialebias charrua | reverse complement strand
TTGTGGTTTTGTCCCTGGTGTTGTGCTTATGTTGTTGTTCCCCGTGATCATCTGTTTCTCTTTAAATGGTTTGGGTTTCTCTAGTATCTGGCCCCATCTTGTGTCGTGTTCATGTCTTGCATCCTCGGTCTCCTTCTCTGGCATCTGTGATTGTTCACAGGTGACTTCACTTTGTCTGACTGGTGTTTCCTCTATATAAGTCTGTGTCTCTGTATTAGTCTTTGTCCTGGCATTGCTGTCCAATGGTGATGTGCTGTCCTGTTCCTTGTGATGCCTTGTCTGCTCCTCGTATTCATCTCCTGGTTTATGTAAGTTTGCTACCTCGTCAGCTTGTTTGTTTTGTTAAACAAATTCCTTTTTAATATTATCTTGAGTCCTTGCCAGCCTGCCTGCACCATTGGGTTCACCAGCACCAGCCCATTGTGACCTTTGCGGCCACAGCTCAAGGCAGCTACCTCAACAAGTGAGGCGCAGAACACGGCCTACTCAGACTAAATTTCCCCCACCTCTCCTGATGGGGAACATTGGTGGTTAAAGCTTTCCCAGAGGTGTGAGTTGAAGATCTCTCTGACAAGTTCTTCTGCCAGGCTTTTCCAGCAAAACCTCACTACACATTTGGGTCTACCAGGTCTGTCTGGCATCTTCTCCCATCATCTGATCCAACTCACTACCAGGTGGTGATCAGTTGATAGCTCAGCTTCTCTCTTCACCCGAGTGTCCAAAATAAATGTCCACAAATCAGATGACATGACTATGAAGTCAGTCATCAACCTACGACCTAGGGAATCTTGGTGCCAAGCGCACTTATGTACACCCTTATGTTTGAACATGGTGTTTGTGATGGACAACCTATGACTAGCACAGAAGTCCAACAACAGAACACTGCTTGGGTTCAGATTAGAGAGGCCATTCCTCCCCATCACGTCCCTCCAGGTCACACTGTCATTTCCCATGTGGGGATTGAAGTTCCCCAGCAGATTAAAGGAGTCTCCAGCTGGCTTAACTTCCAGCACCCCTGCCAAAGACTCCAAGAAGGCCGGATACTCTGAACTGCCATTTGGCGGGTAGGCACAAACAACAGTCAGAGCCCGTCCCCCCACACAAAGGCAAAGGGAAGCCACCCCCTCATCTACTGGGGAAAACTCCAACGCACAGGCACCAAGTCAGGGGGCTACAAGTAGACCCACACCAGCTCAAGGCCTCTCACCATGGACAACTCCAGAGTGGAATAAGGTCCAGCACATCTCAAGGAAATCGGTTCTAGAGCCCATACTGTGCGTCAAGGTGAGCCCAACTATATCTAGTCGGTACCTCTCACCCTTTTGCACAAGCTCAGGCTCCTTCCCCACAAGAGAGGTCATGTTCCATGTCCAAAGAGCCAGCTTTGGTAAGCCAGGATCAGAGCACTAAGGTCCCCGCCTTTGGCCACTGCACATAGCATCATGCTCCCGACTTTTATGGCCCTTCCTACAGGTGGTGGGTCCACAGGAAGGCAAACCCATCCTGCTCCTTCAGGCTGAGCCCAACCGGGCCCCATGGGTAGAGACCCGGTCACAAGGCACTCGTTGATGAGCCCCTCCCACAGGCCCGGCTCCAGGGTGGAGCCCTGGTTACCCACGTCGGGCAAGGGACACTGAGTTCCTTGTTCTTTCCTGTCCATACAAGTTCTCTGAATCACTCTTTGTCTGGCCTGTCACCTAGAACCAATCTGCCTTGGGAGACCCTACCAGGAGCAATTATAATTGCCCCCCACAGCATAGCTCCTAGGATCATTCAGTCACACAAACACCTCCACCATGATAAGGTGGCGATTCAAGATGGAGTACTTCAAGGAGGAGTACCGGTACTTCTTTATGTACCAAAAATAAAAAGATTTTTTTTCTTTTGTATTTACAGTAAATAAATAAATAAATAAAAATAAAAATTGTGCTTTGACCAACTCATTGATAAAACAAAAAACATTTCTAAGGAAAAGATGGGGCAGGTATCACTCTTGCTTTGAGTTTATACTCTTTGTTGCATGAGTGCTATGGGTGACAAGTGACCAGAGTGTCATAAAAACAGCAGCTGAGGTGTCCGAGTTATTTATTTATCATTTCAGCAGCAGAGGGGAGCGACACGGTTCAAGCATGGCTCCCAAACAGCAAGGCAGTCATAATTGTTCTTAACTTTATTGTTAGTAAGCCTGAGAGTTGCCGGATCAAAGCAAACAGTTGCCAGAACGCGCCCTGTCAAAACAAGAGAGTTCCCGGATATTGTTTCAGCAGGATCTGGCTCAAATTAAGCCCTGGGAGGGTGCAGTGAGAGATACATCTTCCTCATGCTAGACTGATACTGTGCCAAATCAATTTAGCAACATATTGTTAAAAGTAAGGTGAAAACAGATTTGTACTTCATGCATTTTTTTTTTTTACATGTTTTAATGTTTGACACTGTTTGTCATTATCGTTCAGTGTTTAAAAGCATTGTTCAGATATTTTCAAGTAAGGTTCTGTAGAAAGGTTTCAAACATGTCACTTGTTGTTGCTAGCTCTTTGAACAACTTGAAATATAAGGAAAAAAATCTGGATTGTAGAGAAAAGTTAAAAACTAGCTTGAGAGTGGCCAAGACCAAAGTGAACTGCTTTTATTTTAAAATGTTTGACACTGTTTGTCATTATCTTTCAGTCTTTAAAAGCATTCTTCAGATATTTTCAAGTAAGGTTCTGTAGAAAGGTTGCAAACATGTCACTTGTTGTTGCTAGCTCTTTAAAATAGTTGCAGGTCAGTTGTATGAACATCTACAAAGAAATAATCTATTTGAAGAGTTTCAGTCAGGGTTTAGAGCTCATCATAACATAAAAACTGCACTGGTAAAAGTCACTATTCTCATGGCCTCAGACAATGGACTTGTGTCTATACTGGTCCTGTTAGACCTCAGTGCTGCATTTGATACAGTTGATCACAATATGTTACTGAATATGATATTGGGATTACAGAAACAACTCTAAAATGGTTTAAATCATATCTATCTGATAGATTCCAGTTTGTAAATGTAAATAATGAATCTTCTTCATAGTACCGGTACACCAAAGTCAGTCATGGAGTCCATCAGGGCTCAGTGCTTGGACCAATACTCTTTACTTTATATATGCTTTCATTAGGTAAAGTTATTGAACAGCATGGGATACATTTTAATTGTTATGCTGATGAAACACAATTATATTTGTCCATAAACCCAATAAATTCAATCAGTTACTTAGAATACAAGCATGTCTTAAAGACATAAAAACCTGGATGACACTTATTTTTTTCATTTTGAATACAAAGACTGAGGTTTTCGGTTTTGGACCTAAGCACCTTAGGAATGAATTTTTCAGTCTTTCTCCCTCCTTAGATGGCATTCATCTGGCCTCCAGTTCTAATGTTAAAAATCTTGGTGTTATTTTTGATCAGGACATGACTGCCTTCTTCCACCAGCGTAATATCGCTAAAATGAGAAACATCTTATCTAAAAATGATGCAGAAATCTGATTCATGCATTTGACACGTGTAGACTGGACTGTTACAATGGTTTATTATCTGGGTGTCCAAATACTTCTTTAAAAGTCTTCAGTTGATCCAAAATGCTGCTGCCAGTGTCTTAACTGGAGTTAGTGGGAGAGATCATATCTCTCCAGTTTTAGCTTCTCTCCAATGGCTCCCTGTCAAATCCAGAATTGAATTCAAAATCTTACTTCTAACCTACAAAGCTCTCAACAACCTAGCTCCATCTTATATTACAGATCTTATTGTTCCATATTTTCCTAACAGAGCACTTCACTCTCAGGCTGGAGGTTTACTTGTGGTTCCTAGAATTTACAAAAACAGAACGAGATGCAGATATTTCAGTTATCAGGCTCCTCTCTTGTGGAACCAACGTCCAGTTTCTGTCCATGAGTTTGACACATTGTCCAGTTCAAAAACTGGGATTAAGACTTTCCTTTTTGCTAAATCCTGTTGTTAGGGTTGTCTTGGGTTAGACTGCTGGAGGACAAACTGACCACACCTTTTCACTCTGCTACTGTCTTTACTTACTCTGCTCAAACCTGTTTTGTATTTCAAATTATTTCTTCTGTCATTAGCCTAATGTGTTTTTTGGTCTTTCTGTACATCTGGACCTATATCTGGACGTACCATCTGGTGTTCTGTCTTCATTTAGGGGGAGTGGTGGCGCAGTGGTTAGTCGGTGGGCCTGTGATCGGAAGATTGCCGTTTCAAGCCCCGGTACCGACAACATCAAAAAATGTGGGTGGAAAAAGGTAAAACGCCTCCACCCTCATTCGCCCCACTCTGGGCCCCTGTGCAAGGCCCTTAACCCCCACCATCTGCTCCCTAAACAGGTCTCTCTTGAAAATGAGTTCTCGTGGCTCAATGAGACTACCCTTTATAAATAAAGGGTAAATAAAATAAAACAATTTTTTTTTTTAAATGTGTTAGTCTCTCCTTCCTGTCCTCTCAACCAGCAGGTCAAAGCAGATGGCCGCTTGTCCTGATCCTGGTTCTGCTGGAGGTTTCTTCCTGGTAAAAGGGAGTTTTTCCTTTCCACTGTTGCCATTGTGCTTGCTCAGGATGGGAGACTGCAACAAAGCCAAGATTAAACTTGTCTGCTGGATTCCTTAGATAGAGAACTTTACTAATTGGCCTTTCTATGTACCGTATGTGAATGTTCCTGTAAAGTGCCCTGAGACAACTTTGTTGTGATGTGGCGCTTTATAAGTAAACTGAATTCAATTGAAAAGGTGCAGTTACACCCCAAAATAGCTAAAATATAAAGTATTTTATTTTTGTATATTAAAGAAAAACAGTATATAAGAATCTAAGATACATTCAATCTTTATTTATGCAGGTTAGTCTCACTGAATCTCGAGGACTCATTTAGAAGAAAGAACTGTTAAATATAGAATACATAATATAATACAGTATAGTATATTAAACAGCAGCCTGAACATGAGTCTATTGTGAGCAGATGGGTATGAATAGAGCAGCTTAAAGGCAAGAAATCAGCAGCATGGCTAATCAGCAGCACAGATAAAGTGACATGTCATGAATCAAAGTGTCATTACAGTGATTTTTATGGTTAAGGATTTATGAGTCTAACGGCTACTGCATAGAAGCTGTTCCTCAGTCTAGCGCAGGGGTCACCAACCTTTTCGAAACTGAGAGCTACTTCGTGGGTACGGAGTCATATAAAAGGCACCAGTTTGATAAACTCTTCCGAATTAACAAAGCGTAAATTGAAAATAATGTACAGTATTATAAACATATTTTTAAGAATATATTTTTGATATACATTTTAAAATATATATAAATACAAAAAAGAATAACATCCATCCATCCATCCATCCATTTTCTTCCGCTTATCCGGGGTCGGGTCGCGGGGGTAGCAGCCTAAGTAGGGAGGCCCAGACTTCCCTCTCCCCAGCCACTTGGAGCAGCTCCTCTGGGGGAATCCCAAGGCGTTCCCAGGCCAGCCGAGAAACATAGTCCCTCCAGCGTGTCCTGGGTCTTCCTCTGGGTCTCCTCCCGGTGGGACATGCCCGGAACACCTCACCAGGGAGGCGTCCAGGAGGCATCCTAACCAGATGCCCGAGCCACCTCAACTGGCTCCTCTCGATGTGGAGAAGCAGCGGCTCTACTCCGAGTCCCTCCCGGATGACTGAGCTTCTCACCCTATCTCTAAGGGAGAGTCCAGACACCCTGCGGAGAAAACTCATTTCAGCCGCTTGTATCCGAGATCTTGTTCTTTCGGTCATAACCCAAAGCTCATGACCATAGATGAGGGTGGGAACGTAGATCGATCGGTAAATTGAGAGCTTTGCCTTTTGACTCAGCTCTCTCTTCACCACGACAGACCGGTACAGCGCCCGCTTCACTGCGGATGCTGCACCTATCCGCCTATCGATCTCACGCTCCAGTTTTCCCTCATTCGTGAACAAGACCCCGAGATACTTAAACTCCTCCACTTGGGGCAGGACCTCCTCCCCGACCCGGAGAGGGCATGCTACCCTTTTCCGGCTCAAGACCATGGCCTCGGATTTGGAGGAACTGATCCTCATCCCGGCCGCATCACATTCGGCTGCAAACCGCTCCAGTGAAAGCTGTAGATCACGATCTGATGAAGCCAATAGGACCACATCATCTGCAAAAAACAGAGAAGCGATTCTAAGGCCACCAAAACGGATCCTCTCAACACCTTGGCTGCGCCTAGAAATTCTGTCCATAAAAGTTATGAACAGAATCGGTGACAAAGGGCAACCTTGGCGGAGTCCAACTCTCACTGGAAACGAGCCTGACTTACTGCCGGCAATGCGGACCAAGCTCTGACACCGGTCGTACAGGGACCTAACAGCCCATATCAATGGGCCTGGTACCCCATACTCCCGGAGTACCCCCCACAGAACCCCCCGAGGGACGCGGTCGAATGCCTTTTCCAAGTCCACAAAGCACATGTAAACTGGTTGGGCAAACTCCCACGCGCCCTCCAGGACCCTGCTGAGGGTGTAGAGCTGGTCCAGTGTTCCACGACCAGGACGAAAACCACACTGCTCCTCCTGAATCCGAGGTTCGACTATCCGACGGACCCTCCTCTCCAGAACCCCTGAATAGACCTTACCAGGGAGGCTTAAGAGTGTGATCCCCCTATAGTTGGAACACACCCTACGGTCCCCCTTTTTGAATAGGGGAACCACCACCCCAGTCTGCCAATCCAAGGGAACTGCCCCCGATGTCCACGCGATATTGCAGAGTCGCGTAAGCCAACACAACCCCACAACATCCAGAGCCCTAAGGAACTCAGGGCGAATCTCATCCACCCCCGGAGCCTTGCCACCGCGGAGCTTTTTAACCACCTCGGTGACCTCAGCACCAGAGATTGGAGAGCCCGACCCAAAGTCCCCAGGCTCCGCTTCCTCAGTGGAAGACGTGCCAGTAGGATTGAGGAGGTCTTCGAAGTACTCCGCCCACCGACTCACAACATCCCGAGTTGAGGTCAACAGCACGCCATCCCCACCATAAATGGTGTTGGTCGCGTACCGCTTTCCCCCCCTGAGACGCCGGATGGTGGACCAGAATCGCCTCGAAGCCGTACGGAAGTCATTCTCCATGGCCTCTCCGAACTCCTCCCACGCCCGAGTTTTTGCCTCAGCAACCACCCGAGCCGCATGCCGCTTGGACTGTCGGTACCTATCTGCTGCTTCCGGGGTCCCACAGGCCAAAAAGGCCCAATAGGACTCCTTCTTCAGCTTGACAGCATCCCTCACCGCCGGTGTCCACCACCGGGTTCGAGGGTTGCCACCACGACAGGCACCAACAACCTTGCGGCCACAACTCTGATAAGCTACCTCGACAATAGAGGCGCGGAACATGGCCCACTCGGACTCAATGTCCCCCGCCTCCCTCGGAACGTGTTCAAAGCTCTCCCGGAGGTGGGAGTTAAAGCTCCGTCTTACGGGAGACTCTGCCAGACGTTCCCAGCAGACCCTCACAATACGTTTGGGTCTGCCAGGTCTGACCGGCATCCTCCCCCACCATCGGAGCCAACTCACCACCAGGTAGTGGTCAGTTGACAGCTCCGCCCCTCTCTTCACCCGAGTGTCCAGGACATGCGGCCGCAGATCAGATGAGACGACAACAAAGTCGATCATCGAACTGCGACCTAGGGTGTCCTGGTGCCAAGAGCACATATGTACACCCTTATGCCTGAACATGGTGTTCGTTATGGACAATCCATGACGAGCACAGAAGTCCAATAACCCCCCATCTTGGTGCCTGTACGTTGGGGTTCACCCCGGTGAACGAGAGGGTAGCCTCCCTTCGCCTACGTGTGGGGGGACGGGCTCTGACTGTTGTTTGTGCCTATGCGCCAAACGGCAGCGCAGATTACCCACCCTTTTTGGAGTCCTTGGAGGGGGTATTGGAGGGTGCGCCTCCTGGGGACTCCCTTGTTCTACTGGGGGACTTCAACGCTCACGTGGGCAATGACAGTGAGACCTGGAGGGGTGTGGTTGGGAGGAACGGCCCCCCTGATCTGAACCCGAGTGGTGCTCTGTTAAAAAGAGCACAACTCACTACTAAGCTGCATTTAAAATTTCATTTTATTCAGTTGTTATTCTTTTTGATCCTCGGCTACAGAAGCTGGCCATTGGGACATGGAATGTCACCTCTCTGGTGGGGAAGGAGCTGAGCTAGTGTGTGAGGTTGAGAGGTTCCGGCTAGAAATAGTCGGACTCACCTCAACACATGGCTCTGGCTCTGGAACCAGTTTCCTTAAGAGGGGTTGGACACTCTTCCACTCTGGAGTTGCCCCTGGTGAGAGGCGCCGAGCAGGAGTGGGCATACTTGTTGCCCCCCATCTTGGTCCGTGGGCACTTCAAATGGTCCTTGGGGGCACCCGGGTGCCCGCGGGCACCGTGTTGGTGACCCCTGGTCTAGTGGTTCTTCACGTAATGCTTCTCAACCTCCTGCCTGAGGGAAGCAGGGCAAAAAGTGTGTGCTGGGTGAGTGGGGTCCTTCATGATGCAGGCACCCCTCTTCCTGCATTTGGAGGTGTAGATGTCTGTGATGGTAGGTAGACTGACTCCAACAGTCACACCTGTAGAAGGAGGTGAGGACTGAGCTTCCCAGACCAGCTCGTCTCAGCCGCCTGATCATGGGTGGGTCAGTTGACAGCTCTCTTTATCCAAGTGTCCAGAACATACGGCCGCACATCAGACAAGACTATCATCAACATGTAGGGAAATCATTTGAGAAGAGTATCACTTGGATCTATAATTTTTAGTTTAGCAGCTTGAGCAAAAGAAAAAAATACAGATGGAAAATGTTTATGAAATTAACAAAATCTATAGAAAAATATTTTAAAGCACAAACTTAAAGGGCTTATTTCTAGGGATGGGGCAGATCCGATCCAGTATCGGTATCGGTATCCGATACCAGCATTATTTAAGTATCGGGTATCGGATAAAAACCTGCCGATACTTTTCCGATCCAGTTTCAAAGAGCACTTGTGTTTAATCACATTCTGTGACTGTACTCCCCTTAACCAATGAGAGAGTTGATTTTGTTGTCTTTCCCATTATAACCAATAGTTATAACCAATAGTTTGTCCAGCTAAAGCTGAAAAAACTAAAAAAGCGCTAAGCATGATGGGAAACACAACACAGCCACTCCCCTTAACTAATAAGAGAGTGGATTTTGTTGTCTTTCCCATAATGCTTAGCGTTTTTTTAGTTTTCCAGCTTTAGCAGTGAGCCATGAGCTACTGTTGTTTTTAGTTTTCCAGATTTAGCTGGAAAAGTTTTCCAGCTAAATCTGTTTTCCAGCTATAATCCACTCTCTTATTGGTTAAGGGGAGTGCTGTGTTGTCTTTCCCATCATGCTTAGCGCTTTTTTAGTTTTTTCAGCTGCACCATGAGTAAGGAGGACATGTGTATGGTATAATTGCCTCCTGTCCTGTGAGCTGTTAAAGTCAGTAGGTTCCCTATTGTAAGGCTTAAAAGTGTCTACATTGGGTTTATCTCACACAATGTTAAAATGAATAGTTTGGGTGCAAAAGTTTCATTATACAGTGTCACATACCTGAACAGTATCGGATCGGAAAAGTATCGGTATCGGTCGATACTGAGTTAATAAGTATCGGTATCGGATCGGAAGTGAGAAATGTGGATCGGTGCATCCCTACTTATTTCCCCCCACCCAAAAGTCCAGTCCAGACTTTTATATGGATTAATCCAAACCCTGCCTCTCATTAAATTAACTACTGTACAGTGCAATGAAATGCATGTTTTATAAAACTCCTGGTAGAAAATCGTTTATTTTATCAACAAAGGGAGGTTACCTTGACTTCATTCTCACCTTCTCACTTGAAATTGGCATTTCAGTAAATTTGCTGAAGTTTCAGTTTTTTTAATCTGGACAAAAATGTTTTGTTTTGTTCTTCTTTAAAAAAGGAACTATTTAAAATATGTACTGTATTTGGATTAGTGTAGTCGAGGAAAGACCCATCAGTTTATCACAGGGTTAACTGAGCGTAAACCACACAGATGTCTGCAAAAATATTTCCCAACAAACACAATTTCAAAAAAAGCATTAATCAACCTAAATGATCCACTACAGTATTATGTAAAATTACTGAGTAAACTAAATTAGAGACATGCGGCAATGTTTACTTAACCCCCTCTGTGTCTCTGGAATGTGCTGAATGTGATGATAGGCCTGAACAGTGAGCTCCAGATTTTGTTGAGTCAGATCAAGTGCAGAAGGTACAGACAAACATCAACCATCAAAAGCTTTTGTTTTTCCAAGGAAAATTACTGAAAGAAGACATTTCTTGGTACAGCTTTATCACCCACTTCCTTTAAGCATTCAAATCAGGTGAAAGTGAATAGTCACAATAAGTCATCATTTTTTCATTCATCTCAGAAAATAGAGCTTAATCATCCTACCAGCTCTCAGAACAATGATAGAGCATTGGGAGGTGATTATACTTAGTTACCCCCAATTTACACTACATGCGTTCCGGCTCCGCAGCAAATACGCACCCATTATAATCAATGAGAGCGTTTACACTGGCTCCGCACGGCGGCGGCGAGCGGCGGCGAGCGGACGGCAGTCCGTCAAAATTAGAACCGATCCTATTTCTGCCGGACGCCGGAGCTGTGCCGGAGTCAACTTTTAAAGATTACGTCGCACCAACAGGAAAAGGAACGAGCACAACATCCGTATTTACAAAATAAAATCACCACGGGCGGACTAATCCTAGCTCTATACGGATTTATTTGTACAAAAATGCTGTCAAACTATCATTTATGACTACGCCTACAAACGCAATACAAGAAATAAATAAAAATAAAAGTATTTTATTCTGAAATGTAATAAATCACGTCCTGTCGCTCAAACCATGTCCTGTCGCTCATTTACGAGAGAAGATCAAGGCAGACTGAAAATATCTCAATGCAAAAAACAATCAAACAGCGAGGCAGTCTCTACTGTTGTTCTCCTTCTTCCACCGAATGAATTGTTTTGTTCTGACTTCCTTATTTATCACTTGATTTATCGCGCGATCTCGCAATTCCCGCGCATGCGTCTCGGAGCGGCGCATCCAGGCGGACCGGAGCGGAGGTAGTGTAAACTGGACTTGAAACGCTCATCTGCGACCTGCGGAGCGGAGCCGGAACGCATGTAGTGTAAATTTGGCGTTAGTTCAGTTAAGACAGCTGAGACCAGATGAAGATTTAGTCAGTCTCCCCACCATCACAGACATTTACACCTCCAGATACAGGAAGAGGGCCATCTGTATCATGAAGGACCCCACTCACCCAACACACACACTCTTTGCCCTACTCCCCTCGGGCAGGAGGTTGAGGAGTATTAAGTGTGAAACCACTAGACTGAGGAACAGCTTCTACCCTGTGGCTCATGACTCTCTGACCAGGATAATCACTGTGAAAAAAAATCACATCATTTATTTCATGCTGCTGTGTTCATGCGTGCTCATCTGCTCACACAGACTCATGTTCGTGCTGTTGCTGTTCGGCGTATTGTTTTTGTACTGCTAGTGCTTAGCATATTTCTAGTTACTGTTTTTCTTAGTTCATGTCTTAGATCTTATTACTGTTTTTCTTTTACATTTTTTACTTTTGTTGGATGTAACTGGGACCCTGTGTACACAATTTCATTCCACCACATGTACCATATGTTGTGCGAATGACAAATAAAGAACCTCTGACTCTGACTTTAGAAATCACTGTGTGGTTCTGTGCTAACCAGTCCAGAAGAAGAAAGCATTTCTCAGGGACAAACCAAAAGCCGTTGCTCTGGCCTCCATAGTGAGTGCTGAGGGCTGTATCTCCTCATCTGACCCTGTTGTTATTTGCTGCCATTGATGGAAAATTTCATGGAGAAAAGCTCAATTTCACCACAAACCCCATCGAGTGGAAGCCAGAGGAGCAGAAAGGGGGAAAAGGAGGAGGTTTCAGTCATAAGAATGACCACGACAAGATGTAGAAGAAGCCGGCTTTCAAACAAACAAGACACCCACAACTAGGGCTTGAACAAGTACACAATTTTTAAACTTGACATTAACATAATAAAACTCAAGTAGAACTCGAGTAGTTGATGATGTCATAGAATCTTAAGATTAATTTTGTTTGAACTAATTGTTTGAAAAAAGGGGCAGATATAATAAGATTTTTTTCTTCTTTCTGCTACCTTTAATTTTTATATTTTGTATGTTATCGCTTATGGCATTGTTTTGTCTTGTATTTTAAAAATGAACACATTTTATAAATAAATAAAATAAAATGTCCATCGTTAAGACATACTAAAAGAATTCTCCATAATTTCTTCAATCCCCTTTCCATTTTCATCATCATAAGTATCCCATAGTGTATTATGTGCATTAAAACACCCACAACAAATAATCTTTTCATCTAAGTCTGAATCATTCATGTTTAATGTTTCCACAGAAAGCTTTTTGCATGGATTTTAAAAATTGAACATCTTAATTTTTTCATCTTCAGTCCAAATGTCAGCTACTGTATATTCCAAGTCAATACCTGTCTGTATTAATCTGCATTGTATTCCTTCTTTAATAAATGTTATACATCCCCCTCCATTTCCCTCTTCCCTGTCTCTCCGTAAGCTAACACAACCATGTTTCCTGAACACAAATAATATCTAGTATTTCTTTAAGATCTTTAACAAATCATTTTAATTCCTGTCCATTTGCTATGAGGCTTCTTGCATTCCACTGTAAAATAATCAGTTTGTTCTATCATTTGGTTCACCTGACTTCCCATCTGCCTCCAGTTTTTTAGTAACTTTTTCCCATGAAAGATCTTTCATTTCCAAGAATTTCTCTGCTCCTTTTACAATTATTTTTATTTTCTCTGTTTTATGTTTAACCTGATCAGCACAAATGATCACATAAGTGATGAACAAAATCAGATTGTCCACTATCAGTCTTGTATCATTTCCTTCTCTTTCATTAATCTCAGATGATGGTTTATGGGGAGTTCTCACATCTTCATTTTTTCTTTGCACCCTCTTTACTGCCTCTGCATAGCTTTCATTACTAACTGTTTTAACTTGCTGAATTTCCACCGCCCTTTTCCTGACTTTACATTCCCTAGACATCACTCTGTGTTGACTGCCACAGTTGAAACACTTTTCCTGCACATCATCTTCACGTTCGTCAAATTTATGATCGCCACCACAGGGACACCTCTGTTTTCCTTTGCAAACTGCAGCAATGTGCCCATATGTTTGACATTTGAAGCATTGTAGTGGCGGGGAAATATAAGCCCTAACTGGTAAACTCAAATAGCCAATCTTGACATGATCCGGAGAAGCACTGACATGCTTTCTATTCTTTGACCATTTTTATTTCTCATCACCAGTCGTTTTATTGAATTTATTTCCCTCCATTACTGCTTCTTTTTAGCTTTTCCAAATCTTCTTCTATTGGAATACCAGTTATCACCCCTCGTGTGGTTCTATTTTCTCCAAGAATCCTTCTTTCAAATGCAACTTTTGTCCATACTTTGTACATTGTCAATATGCATTGTTTAATTTTTCTCTTCTTCTGTTTTGCATACTATCAGTAAATTACAATCCCTCAAAGTCTTAGCCATTTCCACATCACCTATCTTTTTCTTAAGTTCTTTGGATATTGCTATTGAACTAATGTTAATATGTTCCTTCTCCTTTCTGAATTTCAATATCACTTTGATCTCTTCCCTCCCAATCTTCCTGCGAGCACTCCTCTCTCCCTCATCTGAACTCATCTCTCCCCAGTTCCTTTTTACTACTCCTGCCAGGAAGTGGTTTATTTATCTTGTACTCCTTTCTATTAGATGCTAGAACCAAGTCATCTAAATTCATGTCATCGTCCTCATTTACATCTTGTTCTATCATCCTGATCCAGTCACAAACCAGCTATTGCCAACCGCCGAAAAGATATACAAAAGTTTTAAACAGACCACCTGAACATTTGCATTGCTTCCTCCTCGTCTCTTCTATTCGCGAGCCAACTTTTTGAGAGGGCGAGCTCCCTGAAACCCGCCTATTTATGGGCAGGTGGAAAAGGCCTCAGCACAAAACAATTAAAGGCTGATTAGCCAACCCAAAACCTGTCCAAAAGGACAAAACAATAAGGCCAATGTGTCCAAGGCACATAACGCAAGCATTCAAGGTTCTTTATTTGTCACTACAGTATTTGTATTAAGGGACCCTTCACCACGACTGGTATAATAGTGTTAACAGAGAGTTGCCAGAATATCCAGTAGTCTATTAAAAAAGTTAGTGAAGGCTATATATATATATATATATATATATATATATATGTATATATATATATATATATATATATATATATATATATATATATATATATATATATATATATATATACAGGTAGTCCCCGATTTACGAGCGAGATCCGTTACAACGAGGCGCTCGTAAACCGGAAATCTCGTAATTTGGAACGGCCGCCATTTCTCTCGTAAATCCGGAATTTCGCTCGTAAATTGGAACGGTTTTCGCTAGCGCGACTACAAACACTCTATTTTCATCCAAAAACTGCTTATGAGTGCATAAAAATGATCGGAAACGTGTGTCCATATGCTTAGCTAACTAACTGTGGTGAAAAAACACATGAAAACTCAGTATTTTTTTCGTTTTTTCCAAAAATTCGCAGCTCGTAAGTCTGGAACCTCGCAGATCAGAGCGCTCGTAAATCGGGGACTACCTGTATATATATATATATATATATATATATATATATATATATATGTATATATATATATATATATATATATATATATATATGTATA
>JBBPBX010027256.1:26356-37418 GCA_038048925.1 Garcialebias charrua | reverse complement strand
CATGGGTGAAAGCCCGGCCACCAGGCGCTCGCCAACGTGCCCCACCTCCGGGCCTGGCTCCAGAGTGGGGCCCCGGTGACCCGCGTCCGGGCGAGGGAACATTTTGTCCATTTATTGTACTCATCATTGGGGTCTTCGGGCTGCACTTTGTCTGGTCCCTCACCTAGGACCTGTCTGCCTTGGGTGACCCTACTAGGGGCATGAAGCCCCTGACAGCATAGCTCCTAGGATCATTGGGACACTCAAACCCCTCCACCACGGTAAGGTGGTAGCCCAGGGAGGGGGCGTTATAAATTGAATTCATTATTATTATTATTATTATTATTATGTAACTGTCTTAAATGTGCTTATGGTATGGTTTTTACTGTCTCATGCGGTGTCTTGGCAGACAAAATGTGATACTTTTTTTTTAATACCAACTCTGTGACCCTTATGGTACTTTCCTTGTTTCACACCTTTGACCTTCATCCCGATACGGATGAGAGAGGCCGCGCTGAAGAACATAATGTGATTCGTCACATGTGGTCTGAATTAGCAGCAGCTTCACACACTCACGCCCCCTTCAGGATGACTGTGCGTACATATTCACGCTGTATTGGTGAAAACTTGTGCAATGTTAATAAAAGTACTCTGACTCTGACTCATTGCCAATGTTGTGTGTTGTAAGATTGAATTAAAGTAAAAATAAACAAACAGGTGGATTAGCTTCTGTTCTCCTTTTTTCACTTTCTTTTGTCTTCTCATCACACTCTGTACAGCATATTTTAAACATGCAGTCTTAGACCACCCTCTGGTGCCCTTTCTATGTAATAACCATTACTTCAGTTTCAACGTCAGAACACAACAACACCTGATAAACTGTTTGCGATAAAAGTTTTGTTTGCAGTAGGAAATGTTAGTGTTGTCAGCTGTGTCCAGGTAAAAAAAAAGGGCGGCTGAGATGTGTTTAGTTTTGCTAAAGATGAGGACCCAAATCTTCTTCTTCTTTTGGATTTCCCTCTTCAGGGGTCTCCACAACGAGTCATCCTCCTCTATCTCACTCTGTCCTCTGCATCTTCTGTCCTCACTCCAGCCACCTACATGTCCTCTCTATCTGCATCCATATATCTCCTCTTTGTCTTTTTCCTGACAGCTGCATTTCTAACATCCTTCTACCAATATACCCACTGTCCCTCATCTGGACATGTCCAAACCATCTCAGTCTGGTCTCTCTAACTTTATCCCTCAGTTGTTCAACATGTGCTGTACCTCTGATGATCTCATTCCTGATCTTATCCATCCTTGTCACTCCTAAGGAGAACCTCAACATCTTCATTTCTGCCACTTCCAGTTCTTTCTCCTGTCTTTTTGTCCATGTCTCTGTCTCCAGACCATACAACATAGCTGGTCTCACCACTGTCTTGTAAACTTTTCCTTTGACCTTTGCTGACACCTTTTTGTCACAAATCACTCCTGAAACTTTTCTCCATCCGCTCCATCCTGCCTGGACTCTCTTTTTCACCTCTTTACCACATTCCCCATTTTCCTGGACAGTGGACCCCAAATACTTGAAGTCCTGCACCTTTGTGAAAATCTTTATTTAAAGTAAAACATTACAACGACATCTAAAAAAAAGCTAAGTCAGGTCCTCTGGACGTAAAAATTTTTTTTTGTAGAAACGTTTGGTCTTTCATTTAAAAGACTTCTTCAGTCTGAGGTGCTGTGTTCAACTCAGTCTTATAATTAGCATCTTCTCATAGTGGATCAACATTTTTTTTTAACATTCAGAGGACCTGACTTAACTTTTTTTAAAGATTTTTCTACCTGGATTATTGAGCATGCATCAGGCTATTACAACAACAGTTATCAATATACATTCAAGCAAATAAACAAAAGCTAGGGGGATTATTCAAATAAAAAATAAAGTGCTATATATGTTGTCATCATTGTATGTTCCTATACAATGGTGAAACTGGTTCTCTGCATTTGGCCCATCACACCTGGGATACACCCAGGTGGAGCAGTGGACTATGTAAGCACCCAAGGAGCAATTGAGGATTGGGTGTCTTGCTCAGAGACAACATGACATGTGGGCATGGCTGGGGGTCGAGCCTGGGACTTTTGGGTCCCAGGTCGGCTTTCCTGCCTCTACCCCATCTCTGCCACCACAAATGAACACAATAAATAAGGTGCACAAATCAAATGTTTTATAGATTTCTTATAGAGTCAGAAATGTTTACAATCAGACTCCTTCTGGAAGGCCTGAAAAGATGGAAGAGAGTGACTAAACTTTGATTTGTGGTATTTCCACAAGAGTATGATCAAATTTATGATGTATGGTTCTTTCTGTTTGTTGCTTTTGACAAGATGGACTCCAAACAGTGGGATCTGTCTCAGGTGAAGTTTACGTCAACGTCAGACGTAAAATCCTAAAGCTGCATTCAACTTAATTGTTTCACTTGGATTCAAAGTAAAAAGTTCATTTCAGATAAAATGTGTGACTTTTAAGTTAATTGAACCCATAAAAGTAAGTTCACTAAACCAAAATAATTAAGTGAGATTAATGTAAATAAGCCCCTAAGATGAGCTACAGCCCAAATACTCTTTTTAGAATAGTGGATCAAATTACTCCCTCTACACCCCAGGATCGGTCACTGTGTGCTCACACAAGCAAATAAACTCCCTCTGTTTCTCTCCTCTTTAACATCTTGCACCAAAAACATTAAAGGTCCACTGACATGATGTTTGAACTATGCATACATTTTCTCAATATATATATGTTGTATCATTCAACTATGTTCGTTTGTACAAGCAAAATGATAAATCAATTTAATTTTGATTTAAAGGTGATTTTAAACTGTGCGCCATGTTTATTCATGGGAAATCCGATTACACACGAATGCAACATCTGTGACGTAGTATCGGACAGAGGCAGTCTGCGTCTGTCTGGAGATCGCCTTTTTTCTTTTTTTACTTGAAAAATGCCGTTACGTTGTGTCATTTGGGTGTTCTAATATCATCAGTGAACAAGTGAGCCTTTTCACTTTCCCAAAAGAAGAAATACTTCGTCAAGAATGGAATAAATAAAGCTGCCCCCCCCTCGGAGCTCCCTCGCTTCCTGAAAAGGTAAGACTCAAATAAATACGGGTGCAGACCTAAATTAGAACCTGCTGTTTCTTGTTCATCTAACTTTCTGCTTCCCAAAATGAAGACAAATAGCTCAAATCTTCACTTAGATTGATAAATTCGTTGGGTTTTAAACATACCTGTCAAGTTTTGGATTTAAAAATAAGGGAAATTTTCTGCCGGGTACGCCGAGCCATCCCACTAGCCCAGGGATCTACAACCTTTATGATCAAAAGAGCCATTTCTGCCCCTTTGTTCACTAAATTAAATGTTTCCGGAGCCAACTGGGATTCTCAACTGGTGGCCCACAGACCACTTTAAGTTTGTTAAAGGACAATTTTCTGACCGGTAGTTTTCTGGCCATTGTAAAGCTGAAAATATCTAATGATTTGTTGATATTTTTACATTTTAAGACTAAAAAAGACCAGATTATCATAAAGAAGGAAAAATAATGTGATCTTTCCCAATTAAAAAATAAAATAATGAACTATGCAGGTCTAGGTAAATTATTTTAATTGTGGAAAAATTAAATATCCTACTTCGAATAAATAAAGTTAACTTATGTTTTACTCCTTCTATTAGTTCTAGTATTCACACATTTGCAAAGGAAATGACAGGAAAAACTGCTAAAACTAGCCCTTTTTGTTGTTATAAGAACAAATAAAATTCAGTTTAAAGTTAGTTTTGATCAAAGCTTGGAAGAGCCACTGCTGAGGGACCAAAGAGCCGCATGTGGCTCCAGAGCCACAGGTTGCAGACCCCTGCACTAGCCCAACCAAAGTCCAGAACCCCTTACATTTTAAGACAGGTTTACAAGAAATCTAAAATAACTACCTATCAGCCTCTTTCAAACCAGTTATGTGATCACAATCTGACAGGCTTACCTTTGTGCTTGACGGATTTTTCATGCTGACGGACATCATTCCTTCCCCCATGAGAGAGAGACACTAAAGTCGCGGTTACAAATCTTAAAAAACGCGTAATAAACTTTAGGAAAGTAAATTCGCTGTCCCATTTTTCAACATATTTACACGAAGTCTTAACTTTTTTGGCAGGGACGCGTCCTCTCTCGTTAATTCTCGTTACATCCATCTCTCTGTTTTTCCGGGTTTGTTCTCGACGCGCCGGCAGTAACATCGCGAGAACTGCCACCGAGGCGACTGCAGGTGGCAGTTCTCGCGAGGCTAGTGACAGAGGCACCGGAATGTTTTTTTGTTTTTTTTAAATAATATTATAATACGGGAGATTTCCGGGAAAATAATAATTCGGGATCACGACGGGAAAGAGGGGTAAAATACGGTAGTTTCCCGGCCAAAACGGGAGACTTGACAGATATGGTTTTAAATTGTCCGCCATTAATATGTAAAAGCATACCAGAGCCCTCTGCCCGATACGTCACAGATGTTGCATTCGCGTGTAATCAGATTTCCCGTGAATAAACACGGCGCAAAGTTTAAAATCACTTTTAAATCAAAATTAAATATATTTATAAGTTTGTTTGTACAAACGAACATAGTTGAATGATACAACCACAGGTACTCCCCGACTTACGAGCGCATCGACATACGAGGTTCCGGACTTACGAGCTGACTAACAAACAGTAAAGTTATACAGAACATACAGAAAATACAGCACTGGTATGTGTTTTTAGATGAAAGTGTGTTAGCTAACAGTTTGTAAACAAGTTTCTGAGCATGTTTATGAACTAGTATGTACGATTGTGTTGAAAAACAAGTGTTCGTAGTAGCGCTAGCATACATTTTCCGACTTACGGCCGAAAATTCGGACTTACAAGCGACACGTGTTTCGTGTTCCGACATACGAGATTTCGTGTTACGAGCACCTCGTATGAACGGAACTTGCTCGTAAGTCGGGGACTACCTGTATATATATTAAGCAATTTTATGCATAGTTCAAACATCATGTCAGTGGACCTTCAAGTTTTTTTTCATTCAACCTTTATTTAAACAGGTTAGTCCCTGTTCGGTTTACTTGTATTCTCTGTTCAGTTTCATTCCAGAAAAACACTCATCTTCAACACTGTCACAGACTTCTTTAATAAATTATCATTATTTTTAATTCTTGTCTGAGTTTTTCTAAACAAGTGTGCCTACCTTTCACGAATCTGAAAAGATGATAAAACATTAACCATTTGGGTTGATCTGAAATATCATAGAACAAACACTATTCAAATCCTTCGGAGATGGGAGACATTGGAGTACCGCTTATTTACAAGGTGATGACTTGGAGTCTATATGACTTGGCTGTGGGTGATGTTCATTTCCTTGACTAATGAAAGTTTCTTAATTGTCCCATTTGTGTTTTTGTCCATCTCACCCATAGTGCGAGGTGAAAGGTGCAGGGAGAGGAGGAGAGGGGAGCCACAGAGGGAGGCTGCGGGGCTTTTATGTGGCCGTTTGTCCTGTTTATGTGTCCCTGCCTCTCCTCTCTCTTCTGCGAGCTGCACTGATGGCAGTGTGCCTGTAATTGATGGCACCATATTGCTGTGGTGTAGCAGGTTTAATGGGGCTTGACAGAGCAAGGGAAAGCAGCACGCAACCAGGAATGGAACTTAACCCTTTCACACACACCCCAGCCTCTGTTTTGTCTTTGCGTCCATTCCCCCCTGCACACCAAGTGCATGCGGAAACAAATGAGAATACAAACACACCCTGGGTGATTAGCTTGTTTACAATTCCTACTGTTATCTGCATTCATGGTAATGGTGGTTCATGATCAAGAAAGCTCAGACACCCCTCTGACTCCACTTCTGCAAATAAACACTTGCCAGCTGTCGGGGCTCTCCACTGCTTTGCTCCAAGGAGCCCGAATGTGTTTGACAAAGGTAAACGGTTGGGAATTTATTTTCTTCCAATTTGCAGCCATGGTGCAATTTTCCAGATGGTCTGCAGGGGTCAGTGTGTATCCAGGCTACCTGCATGGCCACAGGCCTCTCTCTTGGATTTCCAAAGGCATCCAGTCCAACATTTGGATGTTTATTTTGTTATGAGGGAATTTCATAGCCTGTACAGAGGCTTCCATTAAATAAGAAGTGTTATCCTTTGCTCATGCGCGTGTTTGCTCGTGTACGTACTGCATGCACCATTAATCAATAAAAAGAATGAAATGATGCTATTGTGCGCGAGGCAAGGCAAAAGGCATGTTGAAGAATGAACGAGTCAAAGCTGTTGGCAAATTTTAATGGAAGGTGTTGGTCTAAACCAAGTTCTCACACTTCCTCTGTGCAAGCTGCTCCCAGGTGACAAAAACCTGGGAACAATCCCTATTTTAGGAGCCAGCATCACACCTCCCATCTTTTTTTTAAAATATATACCTGTCACTCATATTCCCCCTAGAATCTTCCTTCTCTAAAGCATCTGGATGTGGAGGAATATCATCCTGTTTTCCTCACCAGCCTGTGAACTTCACGTTTCTCTCTAAATTTCACTTTCCCCTCTCTTGTTGTCTCTCTACATTCACTCCCTTTCTCTAACCCCTTTCACTCTCCATCATCCCAGCCCAGCTTCCCTCCACCCCTGCCAACACCCTCTTCTCCAGGCCGGCTGCAGATTGGCTATTTCCTGCACGCGCCCTGTAGAGCCCTTATCAGCGTAAAGTGCTGATTGTTGGTCTGTCTCTCAGGCTGACTGACAGTTGAGGCTGCACTGCTGAAATGCCTGATTTGGTCAATGTTTGTCTGTGGGGCCTTATCTCCACACCTTATATTAACTGCCTTGACAGTATGTGCAGGCAGCCTCTCTCCATCTTTTGCAACTCCCTTCCCCCTCCCTCTATCCTCTGTCTCTATTGCTTCTCCTTGCTCTGTAGTCTTTCAGCCAGCAGCTCAAACATTTTCCTGCGGATGCTCATCTTCTATCTTTGTTCCTTTTGTAGTTGTATCAACACTTGAAGACCATAAACCTCGCGTTATAGCTTGTTTCTTATTTCTTCCAAAAGCAGCAGTGACATTAAAACCAAAGGGCCAGTCCACACAAGTGGGGTGGAAAAAAATCAAGCTAATCAGGTAGCTACAGTTCAATTGTTGAAGAAGTCTGCAGCAACTGGAGGTGAAATGTCTATTTTTTATTCAATTTAGTAGTGGAACTAGCCTGGTTAAAACCAGACCCTTGTCCTTCACTTCGCTTCATACTAGGGTCTGGGACTTCTCCCATAGACAACGATTTCTCCGGCTGATTTTTGACCGGACCAATCAGAGAACAGAAGGGGCGGAGTTTTTGGCCCCTAACCCACGCCCCCACCTGTCCCAGCGCGCAGCCAGCGAGCATTCACATGTTCTCATTCAAAGCGATGCAGGACTGTTTTATATGTGACACAAATGTATTAATTTCCCCTTCTTAATCCCTTATCTGGAGTTTTCTTTTGTTTTTTTGGCCAAAAGTCAAGTGATCGCTCCCTCCTCCCTCCTCCTCCTCTCTCCCTCCGCTATGAGGAAATGCCTCAGGTTGTCACGAGAGAATTAAACTAGGGTTTTACGTTGCTGCCCGAGTCCCATCAGATTTTCTGGTCTTCTGGTGTGCTGGACCAGCGATCCATGGTTTTATTTTATTTTTTTAGAACGTTTTATTAACATATAAACACAGAATATGCAGCGGCAGCGACAGCGGAGGGAGAGGAGGAGGGGGAGGAGGGAGCGATCACTTGACTTTTGGCAAAAAAACAAAAGAAAACTCCAGATAAGGGATTAAGAAGGGGAAATTAATACATTTGTGTCACATATAAAACAGTCCTGCATCGCTTTGAATGAGAACATGTGAATGCTCGCTGGCTGCGCGCTGGGACAGGTGGGGGCGTGGGTTAGGGGCCAAAAACTCCGCCCCTTCTGTTCTCTGATTGGTCCGGTCAAAAATCAGCCGGAGAAATCGTTGTCTATGGGAGAAGTCCCAGACCCTAGTACGAAGTGAAGTGAAGGACAAGGGTCTGGTTTTAACCAGACTAAGTGGAAACTAGCTTTTGACAAATTTGCTTACAACTTATGATTCCAGAAAAAAACATGTCACCATCAATACTACCTTTTTATCAACATAGATTGAAATGGTAATACTAAAGAACATGCCAAATGGGCACATTTGAATTATTATGTTAAAAGTAAGGCTGTATAATATTGGAAACATTTGTAAAATTCACAATTTTTTTCCCTGACTTCACTGGGAGTTTGGTAAACCTTTGGACTGACTGGATAGTGCTTCTTGTATCCAATACTGTATATTACTGAGTTCTGAGTTCCCAGCATTAATAGCACGACAAAAACCTTCAATGCATAAATAAATTAAGACATTGATATGCCAAAACAAACCAAACACTAGGGAGCAAAAGCCAGTGTATCTCTTCTCCCAGTCCCAACCCAGGTAAATGGAAATTATGGAACCAGATCTGGTGGCGCTGCTCTGGTGGCGCTGCTCTGGTGGCGCTGCTCTGCTGGCGACTCGGACTGGGGTGGTGTTGCTGCTGTTATTTTATTTTTTACTTCTTTTTGTTGTTTATTGTGAGAGTGTTTGAGGGTTTAGAGGAACACCATGGTGCTATTTGCACAAGGATTATTACTGGCACTGTTGGTCTGGCAGCTTCTCAGGATGTGTCAAACTTTCCCATACTTGGAGAATGGGCTACCACTCATCTACTCCAGAGATGCACTGTTGGAATATTAATGCCACCTGTGGATTCACTCAACTTGCCTAAGGCATTTAAAATCCTACCATCACACAGAAAACTACAGAATAGAGGATGACACGGGGGGGACCCAACAGTGTCTCCGCAGGCAGGGATGCAGGCTTGCCTGGTGTGATCATGAGAAACATTCACTTTCTTAGAAGCAAAATGGAGGAGCTCCACACCAACAGGTGAGTATGTTTTGAATACGAGGAGGGCTTGTACTTACAGAGACTTGGCTCCACAAAGACATCCCCAACTCCTTGGTCAAGCTTGGTCAACAGGGAGGAAACTTTGGGGAAGAGTCAAGGTGGAGGCATCTGTCTGTTTGTGAGCAACCGCTGGTGCAGGAATACCACAAGAGTGATGGTGTGCAGCCCCGATATTGAATTGCTTTGCATTTCTCAAAGATCTTTTTACCTCCTGGGGGAGTTTGGCAATATTGTTATTTGCTCAGCATATGTGCCCCCCAGTCGGATGCAGCCTGAGCCATAGCTCGTGTTGCAGACTGCATCCACAATCATCTGGAACACACTCTGGAAGACCCGGTTTTTATTCTAGGAGATTTTAACCACTGTAAACTGGAATGTTCCTTCATGGAGTTCATCAATACATCAAATGTGGCACTCGAAATAATAGAGTAGTGGACAAATGCTTTGGAAATATATGAAATGCATACAGGGCAAGACCAAAGCCTCCTTTGTTAAATTGGGACCATAATACAATCCGTCTGACACCGACCCATAAGACTGTTTTGAAGAGCAGTAAACCAATAACTAAGACAGTGACTGTATGGTCTAAAGACAGTATTTAGGCATTGAATGGTTCTTTTCTCTGTACAGACTGGAACATTTTTCATAATTTATGTGTTGCTGAAGCCACTGACACTATTACTGATGACATCAAATTCTGTGAGGGTTGGGTGGCTAACAAGAAAGTCATTGCAACTTATCCTAACAATGAACCTACATCACCAGAGAGTTAAAGGAGTGTATCAACAAAAAATGACTTTTAGGAATCATGATGGGAAGGATTTGAAATCAATTCCATCCATCCATCCATTTTCGTCCGCTTATCCGGGGTTGGGTCGCGGGGGTAGCAGCCCTAAGTAGGGAGGCCCAGACTTCCCTCTCCCCAGCCACTTGGAGCAGCTCCTCTGGGGAATCCCAAGGCGTTCCCAGGCCAGCCGAGAAACATAGTCCCTCCAGCGTGTCCTGGGTCTTCCTCTGGGCCTCCTCCCGGTGGGACATGCCCGGAACACCTCACCAGGGAGGCGTCCAGGAGGCATCCTAACCAGATGCCCGAGCCACCTCAACTGGCTCCTCTCGATGTGGAGAAGCAGCGGCTCTACTCCGAGTCCCTCCCGGATGACTGAGCTTCTCACCCTATCTCTAAGGGAGAGTCCAGACACCCTGCGGAGAAAACTCATTTCAGCCGCTTGTATCCGAGATCTCGTTCTTTCGGTCACAACCCAAAGCTCATGACCATAGATGAAGGTGGGAACGGCTTGATACACAAAACCACACCTTGAGTTGCCCCTGGTGAGAGGCGCCGAGCAGGAGTGGGCATACTGGTTGCCCCCCATCTTGGTGCCTGTACGTTGGGTGCCTGTACGTTGGGGTTCACCCCGGTGAACGAGAGGGTAGCCTCCCTTCGCCTACGTGTGGGGGGACGGGCTCTGACTGTTGTTTGTGCCTATGCACCAAACGGCAGCTCAGACTACCCACCCTTTTTGGAGTCCTTGGAGGGGGTATTGGAGAGTGCGCCTCCTGGGGACTCCCTTGTTCTACTGGGGGACTTCAACGCTCACGTGGGCAATGACAGTGAGACCTGGAGGGGTGTGGTTGGGAGGAACGGCCCCCCTGATCTGAACCAGAGTGGTGTTCTGTTATTGGACTTCTGTGCTCGTCATGGATTGTCCATAACGAACACCATGTTTAAGCATAAGGGTGTCCATATGTGCTCTTGGCACCAGGACACCCTAGGTCGCAGTTCGATGATCGACTTTGTTGTCGTCTCATCTGATCTGCGGCCGCATGTCTTGGACACTCGGGTGAGGAGAGGGGCGGAGCTGTCTACTGACCACTACCTGGTGGTGAGTTGGCTCCGATGGTGGGGGAGGATGCCGGTCAGACCTGGCAGACCCAAACGTATTGTGAGGGTCTGCTGGGAACGTCTGGCAGAGTCTCCCGTAAGACGGAGCTTTAACTCCCACCTCCGGGAGAGCTTTGAACACGTTCCGAGGGAGGCGGGGGACATGGAGTCCGAGTGGGCCGTGTTCCGCGCCTCT
>JBBPBX010027256.1:0-16713 GCA_038048925.1 Garcialebias charrua | reverse complement strand
TATATATATATATACTGCCTCCTTTCATTTTATGTCTTTTATATTACACACTGTATGTTTAAATGGTTTTTTATGATGTAAAATGAATAAATTTAATTAAAAAAAATAAAACAAAAAACCAGACAAGAATTACAACTCAAAGTGCTACAATAATTGATAATATTTTCACAAATATAACAGACGGTGATGTGATAAGTGGTATTTTGATGATGGATATCAGTGATCATTTACCAGTTTTCACTATTTACAAAAACAATGATAGCATACCAAAAACAATTAAAAGAAAGAATAAAATAATAAATACGTAAAAAAAAGCATTCAATAAATTTAAAGATGACAGACAAACAAAATTGGGAAGAAGTATATGTTGATGATGTGAACAAATCTTATTGTAACACCACCACTTGAGGTGGAGAAGTGTCACGAACACATCTGAAGGTCGTGGGGTGGAGAAGGAGTAACCACGCTGAAAGGGAATAGCTTGGCTGCACGGACTTTATTCAGCTCTTCAATACAACGTCATCCCCTCATGAACGCTGCCCGCGTCTGCCGTTGTTTTCGCCCGCTTAACCTGAACACACCCAAAAACCCACGAAGAAGAAGTCTCTTAAAGACACAGTAACCTAAATACGTAACTGCCCAAATAAATCATCTTACATCAAAATAAATCAAAATAAATCATCTTACATACTTCCCCCTCTTTAAATGAAATGTCCTCATTTCAAAATAAGGTAACCATAGTAACAATAAGAGAAAATAAATCATCTTCCCAAAACACAATCTCAGAACAATAAAACTTACAACAAAGTCCACATATAGAACAGTTTTTTTTTTTTTTTTTACTTTGTCACGACAACAGTCGTCGTGGCTTCCTAACCATGCGCCCACACCTGGTGACAACTGTACCCTCAGAAGGCGGCAAGCTAAGAGGTGTTTGCGCCGGCTGCTGGGAGACTGGTTCAGTTTGTCTCCTTGGTGAAAGTGTCAATGACCTCGCAGTTTCTGCTGTCTGTGCTGTTTGGCCAAAGATCAAGGGCAATGAGCCAGACAAAGCTGTGTACTTCGGCAGCGTGTTCATGTTTGTCATTGGGACAGATTGATTGCCCTCCATTGTTAATGTGTCTGTGGAACCACGATAAGGTTTCAACCGATCATAGTGGATGACCTTGGTCGCAGCCTGAGGGTGTTGCACATCCACCAGCTTGTAAAGGAGCCCTTTGTCGTCCACAGATACAACCTTATATGGTCCAGTCCAGTTTGGAGCAAGCTTCTGTCGTTGTGTGGTGGGATCATCCATCCATACCAGATCACCACAAACGTATGGCCTGAACCTCGTGTCCTTGTTGTAGTAGTATTCCCGTTTTTGTCTCTGTTCTTCACTATGTAGAAAAACAGTCTCAAAAGCAGCGTCCATCCGTCGAGCCAGTTCTGCACCATAGTTAGTCGGACTATCAGAAACTGTTGGCGATGAAACATGAACAGTAGCCGGTAGTCTGGGCTCTCTGCCATGCACAAGGAAGTAAGGAGAATACCCTGTGCTCGAGTGTGGCGTAGAGTTGAATGAAAGCACCACAGCAGGAAGGTAGTGGTCCCACTCACCCCCATAGTCCTGGATGAGTCGAGCCAACTGTTCTTTCAAAGTCCTGTTAAATCTTTCCACCATACCATTCCCTCTTGGGTGATATGGGGAGGTCCTTTTCTTTGTCATCTGTAGTTTCTGACAAATGTTTTGTATAATTTCTGACTCATATTGTCGTCCCTGATCCGACAACAGTTCCTCAGGGACACCATGTTCAGGGATATACCTTTCACAGAGTAACTGTGCTACCGTGGCAGCCCTTTGATCAACCATAGCATATGCATTCACATACTTGGTGAAATGGTCCTGTACCACAAGCACATATCTGTTTCCCACAGATGTGACTGGCAGTTCGGTAATGTCCGTACAGACCAACTGAAATGGTCTTTCAGTCTGAATAGATTGTAAAGGAGCTCTGTGCTTTGGTACAACCCTCCTAAAAGCTTCACATGTCTTACACAAGTTACAGAACTGCTCAATATCAGATCTCATTCCTGGCCAATAACACACTGTCAATGCTTTCTTAAATGTTCGTTCAGCACTGTAATGACCAGAACATGGATTACCATGAAAAAATTGCATTGTCTCTGTAACCAGTGCCACTGGAATTAACACTTGATAAACCTCAGGTTTGCCAGGCGGTGTTTGACCTTTTCGACACAACAAGTTATTACATAGCAACAAGTTATGAAACTGCCACCATAGTTTCCTCTGCATTTTACCTTTTACCTGTCTGAGGTAGGGACGTTTCTTGTTTTTAACCCAATTATGCACTTCCCCGAGAACAGGATCAGCAAGTTGCGCATTTACAATGTCCACGTTATGGGCAGATAATGTCTGTTGTAATGTGTCAAACCCCACATTCACATGTGTCCTATCAGTGTCCACACAACAAACTTTTGGTACCATATCGGTCCTCTCTAAATGTTCAGGGGTCGAGCATGACCCCTCATCATTACCCCTCGCCTCAGACAGTGAGACAGATTGTCCTGTATCACTAGGCGAAGAGTGAGCTTCAGGTAGCGTCGTACTTGTCATCTCAATAGAGTCCTGTCCCAATGGTATCCGTGACATGGCATCTGCATTTGTGTGTTTCTTACCCTCTTTGTGAGTGATTGTCCATTGATACGGATCGAGCTCCAACGCCCAACGACCCCTGCGTCCTGTAGGGTCATGCGTAATGTCCATTTTCCTTAAACTAAGCAAAGGACGATGATCAGTAATAATGGTGAAAGGATTGCAACTCAGGTAATGTCTAAAGTGTCTGACTGACCACACAATAGCATACAGTTCTTTGTCATAGGTAGACCATTTTCTCTCTGTTTTTGACAGTACATGACTTGCAAATGCCACCACCCTTTCTTGTCCCTGTTGTATCTGTGATAGTACTGCACCAACTGCCAAATTAGATGCATCTGTGCTCAGAATGAATGGTTCATCAAAGTTTGGAAATGCCATTATTGGAGGAGAAGTCAGTGCCTTCTTAAGTGTTTGAAAAGCTGTGCTACAGTCATCTGTCCATTCAAACACAACTTGTTTTTGGGTAAGTCTATGTAGAGGCTGAGCAATAAAGGCATATTGATGCACAAAACGTCTGTAATATGAGCACAGTCCCAAAAAGGCACGTACCTCTGTCGGCGAACGTGGAACAGGCCAGTCACTAATGCGTTCACTGTTGATTGGGTCCACCGTCAGTCCCTCTCGTGACACAATGTGTCCCATGTACTTCACAGCAGGTTTGCAAAAGTCACATTTCTTAGGGTTTAACTTTAACCCTGCTTGTTTGAAGCGAGTGAGAATGGCCCTCATGCACGAAAATGTTCGTATTTTTATCCTAAATTCCTCCTACTTTTGTTCGTACGAAGCGTTCGTACGAACATGCCACGTCAGATCCAACAAAGTCTTCTATCGTCAGGAAATGTGTGTATATGAGCTGTGTAAATAATGATGAATCCCACCTGTTCTATTCACCTGCTCGTGCACGCGGGAGGTTATTTACATAATTCCCACCCCTCAAAACACCATATAAGGATATAGTTTCCTGCCACCGCGAGCAGGAAGTGTCCATTCATTCCGGCTTTTATGCGTCAGAAAACACACAAACGCGTTTGGCGAATTAAAATTGACTCGCCTTTGATCATAGTGTCAGCCCCGGATCTGAGCGCAGACCCACACAGAATACAGATGACATCAGTGAGCGCCCACAGTCAACAGGCAGTTTATATTAAAAATGACATGAGACAACTGTATAAGCTGGTTTCGCTTTTTTCTCCCCTGTCTCTGCAGCGGCGCTGTGTATGTGTGTGTGTGTGCCGACAGTGGCACGGGGTGGCACGACAATGGCGCGTGGCGTGGTGGCGCGGAGGGGTGCGTTGCGTGGCACACGGTGTCGACATGAGTGGCGCGGGGGGGGGCGCGTGGCGTGGCACACGGTGGTCGAAATGAGTGGTGCGGGGGGTCACGCACGGGTGGCGCAAGGTGGTGGACGTGGGGGGGGGTGTTGAAGCCGCTTTAATTAAACCAATATGTGTGGTTGCATTTAATTGTTTTTAAACTCAAAATATTTTCTAAATAACGAAATATAAAGTTATTAGTGGAGAAAAGGCCGTCTGGATGACAGCAGACTGACTCCTCGTAAAATATACGACAGGTCTGGACCACACGTAAATTTTGTTCGTATCTGAAAAAAATCCTAGGATACGAAAACATTGTTGGATGCCACAAATGATCCTAAATCACTCGTACGCACAGTATAAGAACAAATCTGTGCGTACGAACGGTTCGTGCATGAGGGCCATGTCTGTGAGATTGCCTAGATGTTCTTCAAATGTTTTTCCCATGCAAATGATGTCATCCAAGTAAATGACACAAGTTGTCCAGTGTAGACCTCGCAGAACCAGCTCCATGAGCCTTTGAAAGGTTGGAGGTGCGTTTTTGAGTCCCATGGGCATGACCTTAAATTGGTACAAGCCATCACCTGTAGTAAATGCAGTCTTTTGTCTGTCTGCAGGATCCATTTGTACTTGCCAGTACCCACTAGACATGTCCATGGTAGAAAAGTACTGCGAACCAGACAACGCGTCTAAACTGTCATCTACTCTTGGTAGGGGGTGTGCGTCAGTAATAGTGACAGAGTTCAGTTTTCGAAAATCTACACAAAATCTATATGAGCCATCTTTCTTTTTCACCATCACCACCGGGCTGGCCCAGGGGCTCGAGCTGTCCTCTATCAAATCTTGCGCCTTAAGTGCTTCCACTTGGCGACGGATTTCAGCCTTCATGACTGGAGAGGTGCGGTAGGCTCTCTGAGAGACTGGGGTGTGACAGTTCGTAATGATTTTGTGTGTGACCATGTCAGTTCTACCAAAGTCATGTGGGTGTTGACTAAACACGTCAGCAAAAGAAGTCAAAGTGTCCGTCAGTTGTGTTTTCTGCAATGGCGTCAGGTCTGAATCAGTGTCATCTATAATAGGAGTTGCACCCGGACTGTCAGGTATCTGTCTATTAACATTACCAATAGAACCATCCATAATGGTGAACTCACTCTGGCCCCCTGCCAGGATAGCATGAAAATGTCCCACCTGTGTACCATCATGTAGCATAACTTCACTATGTGAAACATTAGCCACCTTCACACAAATAGAACCGTGCTCTACCCTCGCCACAGTCCATGCCATACCAGTAGAGGACTGATCGGTATAATGTGGTTCGAACACACCAATGTAACCATTAGGTAAAAACCCTTTGAGGGGTACATCAAGATTAGCTGTGATGACCCTCTCTGACATAGCCGGAATGGCAACCGTGGCCGCCACTGTCACCGCAGTCAGGCAGGGAATGTACAAATGTGGACTAACTAGTGGTACAGCTGTACCAGCTACATTGCATGTCATGGTGCGAGTGTCAACAGTAATGCCATTTGCCACCATAAAGTCCCAACCTAAAATGATTGGTTTAGTACAGTTTCTGACAACTTGAAGTGTATGTGTCATGGGCTCACCTGCAATACTTAGGTTCACATAAATGGAGCCTACAGAGTCAAGGGGATCACCTGTGACCCCAGTGAGAGGGATAAACCGTTTCATAATGGGTTTTCTCTGAAGAGCAGGTGTAGCCATTCTAAAAGTCTCACTAATAATAGAAACGTCAGCTCCTGTGTCAACAAAAGCATGCACCACAGTGTCCTCAATAACAACTGACACATATCTTTTGTCTACATCAGTCACACACAAGCTGTCAGTAGTACCTGTGTCAGGGTGAATGTCGTTGTCCGTCTGGGCCAAAGAGAAGTTGGTAGCTGACAATTTGCCCTCATTGTCAGCTACTTGTAGTTTCCCTGCTCCCGGTATTGACGTGCAGGGGACTGGAACCGTACCCGGGCCGGACTGGGAGAGCGATGAAGGCGGCCACTTTCATAGCGGCCCGGAGAGCGACCACGGCTAGCATAGCCCCTGTTTGGAGCGTTGTAGCCCTGCGAGTAGCGTTCAGATGAGCTGGTTCGAGCAGGTGACTCCCGTTGGTTGCGTTCCTCGTCATGTGATGTGCGGAAGGAGCTGCGGCGATGTGTGTTCCGGTCGTCCGATGAGTCTCTGCGGCGTGGAGGTGACAGATGGTAGTCATCCGATGAATATCTGCCCTCACCTCGTCCAGCCGAAGCGGAGCTCCGATGACGAAATCCATAATCCCGCCTGTCCTGTCGATATGCGTCCTCACGCTGGCGGTCAACCGTCATTTGTAGCTGATGAACTTTGTCCGCCAGCATTTCGATCGTGTTTGCCATTTTCTTGAAATCATCCCCCGTAGCTGAGTGGACTCCTTGAGGAGCAGGTGAAGGGAGCTGAGTAGACCACCCAGGTGAGACAGCAGGGTAAGCTGGCGTAGAAGAAGACTGCACCGGAGCTGGGGATGTGAACACTCTAGTAGCTTGGTGAGCAGCTTCAATTTGAATAGCCAACTGTAGCGCAGTCTCCAATGTTTTAACCCCCTGTTCATGACATCGCAGTTGGAGGTATGGGTCAAGTCCAGCAATAAAGCGTCTAAATTTTTCTCCCTGTTTAGCATTATCGCCATAAGTTGGAAAAGCTTCCTCGACCAGACGGCAAATTTCTGCAGCGAACACAGGGAGAGCTTCACCAGGGAGGCGGCTGCGTGCATTAATGTAGCTCTGGAAAGTCGACAAATAAGCAGTTTGTCCAAACACGCTTTTCAGCTTTTCCTTCGTGGCTGAATAGTCTGTTTTAACTGCATCGGATAAACTGTCCCAGTAACCAAAAGCAGCTCCCCCCAAGTATGTAGGCAACAGTTTCGCCAAACTGTCTTCAGTAGCATCAGGATCAGCCTCAACAGTCACTTCAAAACGTCTACACCATCTTGAAAAATCCTCTTTTCCATCCCCCACAAACACGTGGCTGTACTGTGGCCTAGTACGACCCGCAGCAGAATGAAAAGGTAATTGTTCCCAAAAGTTACTCTCCATCACTGAGTATTAGACGTTGAGACTAGTAGAAAAAAAATTGGAGGAATAAAAAAAAAGTCCGTCCTCAGCAGCAGCTAAACGCGCCTATCAGCATGTGCAGCATTAGCTATAAGGCTAATAGCATGCTAAGCATGTGCTCACCGCTCCAATCGCTGAAAGCGTCCACAAACCCGCTGCCACCAGTGTAACACCACCGCTTGAGGTGGAGAAGTGTCACGAACACATCTGAAGGTCGTGGGGTGGAGAAGGAGTAACCACGTTGAAAGGGAATAGCTTGGCTGCACGGACTTTATTCAGCTCTTCAATACAACGTCATCCCCTCATGAACGCTGCCCGCGTCTGCCGTTGTTTTCGCCCGCTTAACCTGAACACACCCAAAAAACCCACTAAGAAGAAGTCTCTTAAAGACACAGTAACCTAAATACGTAACTGCCCAAATAAATCATCTTACATCAAAATAAATCAAAATAAATCATCTTACATTATGATAAAGTTATGAGGATTCTTGAAGTTTTGTCAAAAAAATTGTGTGCAAAAAAATTACATAAAGAAAAAACAGTTGATCATCCTTGGATGACCAATGGATTGAAGAACGCATGTAAAAAGAAATAATCATCTTTATTCATGTTTCTTGAAATCCAGAACTCTAGAGGCTGAAGAGAAATACAAAAAGTACAAAAATAAATTAGTAGGGATTATAAGAAAACATAAAAGGGAATGTTATAGTCAATTATTACATAAATGTAGTGGTGATATGAGAGCGACATGGCGAGTAATTAACAATATTCTAAAAAATATGAGTAGTACGGGAATGTCACAACATTTTGTGGAAAATAATGTGGAAATTCATGACGATAAGGAAATTGTTAATGGATTTAATAATTATTTTGTAAATGTTGGATCTAATCTTGCAACTTCAATTCCTAAAGTGGATAAAAATGTGTTATTTAATCAGTGGTTGTGTTAATAGTATGTTTCTAAATGGAACTAATAAAGAAGAAATATTAAAGGTAGTTGAAAAATCTGCTGACAAAAGATCTAAATATTGTGAAGACATGGATATGATGGTTGTGAAGGAGATGAGTCATGTCATTGAGCCATTTACATTTATCTTTAATTTATCATTTTCTAAAGGAATCTTCCCTGACAGAATGAAAATAGCAAAGGTGGTTCCACTTTTTAAAAATGGTGAGAAATGTTTATTTAATAATTATAGACCTATATCTTTGTTGCCACAGTTTTCTAAAATTCTTGAATATTTGTGTCCAGGCTGGACAAATTTCTTGATAAACATAATATCTTAATAGTCAGTATGGTTTTAGATTGAATAATTCAACATCCTTGGCTCTCATGGAGTTGATTGAACAAGTTACTACAGCGATAGATAATAAGCAATATTGTATACGTTTATTTTTGGATTAAAAAAAAAGCTTTTGACACCATTGACCACACCATTTTACTTGAAAAACTGCAACAATATGGTATTAGAGGTCCAGCTCTACAGTGGATATCTAGTTATTTGAAAGGCAGAAAAGTTTGTACAGATTGATGATGTTAGATCTCATCTGTGCAGTATTTCATGTGGAGTACCACAAGGTTCATTACTTGGGCATAAGTTGTTTATTTTACATGTTAATGATTTAATTGAGGTGTCTGGTATCCTCAAATGTGTTTTATTTGCTGATGATACTACTTTCTTTTGTTTGGGTAGAGACTTGAATCAGATGTTTGAATTAATGAAGATGGAGTTTGCTAAAATACAAACTTGGTTTAAATTAAATAAGTTATCATTGAATGTTGAAAAAACTAATATGATATTTAGTAAAAAGTTAACTGTGGATTTTCCTTTCAAAATTGATGGTGTTGATGTACGCAAAGTGAATGAAGGAAGGTTTCTGGGAGTAATTATTGATGATAAACTGTCATGGAAACAACATGTAAATTTTGTAAAAACTAAAATATCTAATTCCATGGCAGTACTGTATAAAGTAAGAGACTTACTGAATGATAAAGCTTTGTGTTTGCTGTATAATACAATTATTGTGCCTAATTTGATTTATTGTGTTGGTGTTTGGGGCACAGCTTGTAAAACTATAACCAAGTCTCCTGATGCATGCTCAATAATCCAGGTAGAAAAATCTAAAAAAGCTAAGTCTGGTCAGACTTAGCTTTTTTACATATAACCAAGTCTATTTTTATTTTACAAAAAAGAGCTGTAAGAATTATCTCAAGAAAACATTACTGTCATCCTTCAAGTATTTTGTTTTATCAACTGAAATTACTTAAGTTTTATGATTTGGTGGACTACAATATTCTATTACTTATGTACAACGCTCAGAATCACATACTACCACATTCAAGAGTATTTTGTAAAAAGGAATAGTTGTTATAATTTAAGGAACGGCTCCCCTGATCTGAACCCGAGTGGTGTTCTGTTGTTGGACTTCTGTGCTCGTCATGGATTGTCCATAACGAACACCATGTTCAGGCATAAGGGTGTCCATATGTGCTCTTGGCACCAGGACACCCTAGGTCGCAGCTCGATGATCGACTTTGTTGTCGTCTCATCTGATCTGCGGCCGCATGTCTTGGACACTCGGGTGAAGAGAGGGGCGGAGCTGTCAACTGACCACTACCTGGTGATGAGTTGGCTCCGATGGTGGGGGAGGATGCCGGTCAGACCTGGCAGGCCCAAACGTATTGTGAGGGTCTGCTGGGAACGTCTGGCAGAGTCTCCCGTAAGACGGAGCTTTAACTCCCACCTCCGGGAGAGCTTTGAACACGTTCCGAGGGAGGCGGGGGACATTGAGCCCGAGTGGGCCATGTTCCGCGCCTCTATTGTCGAGGCAGCTTATCGGAGTTGTGGCCGCAAGGTTGTTGGTGCCTGTCGTGGTGGCAACCCTCGAACCCGGTGGTGGACACCGGCGGTGAGGGATGCTGTCAAGCTGAAGAAGGAGTCCTATTGGGCCTTTTTGGCCTGTGGGACCCCGGAAGCAGCAGATAGGTACCGGCAGTCCAAGCGGCATGCGGCTCGGGTGGTTGCTGAGGCAAAAACTCGGGCGTGGGAGGAGTTCGGAGAGGCCATGGAGAATGACTTCCGTACGGCTTCGAGGCGATTCTGGTCCACCATCCGGCGTCTCAGGGGGGGAAAGCGGTACGCGACCAACACCATTTATGGTGGGGATGGCGTGCTGTTGACCTCAACTCGGGATGTTGTGAGTCGGTGGGCGGAATACTTCGAAGACCTCCTCAATCCTACTGGCACGTCTTCCACTGAGGAAGCGGAGCCTGGGGATTTTGGGTCGGGCTCTCCAATCTCTGGTGCTGAGGTCGCCAAGGTGGTTAAAAAGCTCCGTGGTGGCAGGGCTCCGGGGGTGGATGAGATTCGTCCTGAGTTCCTTAGGGCTCTGGATGTTGTGGGGTTGTGTTGGCTTACGCGACTCTGCAATATCGCGTGGACATCGGGGGCAGTTCCCTTGGATTGGCAGACTGGGGTGGTGGTTCCCCTATTCAAAAAGGGGGACCGTAGGGTGTGTTCCAACTATAGGGGATCACACTCTTAAGCCTCCCTGGTAAGGTCTATTCAGGGGTTCTGGAGAGGAGGGTCCGTCGGATAGTCGAACCTCGGATTCAGGAGGAGCAGTGTGGTTTTCGTCCTGGTCGTGGAACACTAGACCAGCTCTACACCCTCAGCAGGGTCCTGGAGGGTGCGTGGGAGTTTGCCCAACCAGTTTACATGTGCTTTGTGGACTTGGAGAAGGCATTCGACCGCGTCCCTCGGGGGGTTCTGTGGGGGGTACTCCGGGAGTATGGGGTACCAGGCCCTTTGATATGGGCTGTTAGGTCCCTGTACGACCGGTGTCAGAGCTTGGTCCGCATCGCTGGCAGTAAGTCAGGCTCGTTTCCGGTGAGAGTTGGACTCCGCCAAGGTTGCCCTTTGTCACCGATTCTGTTCATAACTTTTATGGACAGAATTTCTAGGCGCAGCCAAGGTGTTGAGAGGATCCGTTTTGGTGGCCTTAGAATCGCTTCTCTGTTTTTTGCAGATGATGTGGTCCTATTGGCTTCATCAGATCGTGATCTACAGCTTTCGCTGGAGCGGTTTGCAGCTGAATGTGATGCGGCCGGGATGAGGATCAGTTCCTCCAAATCCGAGGCCATGGTCTTGAGCCGGAAAAGGGTAGCATGCCTTCTCCGGGTCGGGGAGGAGGTCCTGCCCCAAGTGGAGGAGTTTAAGTATCTCGGGGTCTTGTTCACGAATGAGGGAAAACTGGAGCGTGAGATCGATAGGCGGATAGGTGCAGCGTCCGCAGTGAAGCGGGTGCTGTCGTGGTGAAGAGAGAGCTGAGTCAAAAGGCAAAGCTCTCAATTTACCGATCGATCTACGTTCCCACCCTCATCTATGGTCATGAGCTCTGGGTTATGACCGAAAGAACGAGATCTCGGATACAAGCGGCTGAAATGAGTTTTCTCCGCAGGGTGTCTGGACTCTCCCTTAGAGATAGGGTGAGAAGCTCAGTCATCCGGGAGGGACTCGGAGTAGAGCCGCTGCTTCTCCACATCGAGAGGAGCCAGTTGAGGTGTTCCGGGCATGTCCCACCGGGAGGAGACCCAGAGGAAGACCCAGGACACGCTGGAGGGACTATGTTTCTCGGCTGGCCTGGGAACGCCTTGGGATTCCCCCAGAGGAGCTGCTCCAAGTGGCTGGGGAGAGGGAAGTCTGGGCCTCCCTACTTAGGCTGCTACCCCCGCGACCCGACCCCGGATAAGCGGAAGAAAATGGATGGATGGATGGATGGATGGATGGGAACGGATATTTTTGTAAAACTGAAGTATAGAACAAGTTTAAGGGGTAGGTCTACTTCAACGCAGGGAATATGTTTATGGAATAGTTTGGATAATGATATTAAAAAAGAGAAATCATTATTTATATTTAAGAAAAAGATCAAGAATATATTGTTGATAAGATACATATAAGTTAGCTAATATTAAATGAACTATAATGAATAATTGTGATAAGTTATATGTTTTGTTGTATTATTTATGATTGTTGTTTGAATTGATTGTTTGAATTGATTTTGTTAAGAAGGGGCAGAAATGATAAGATTTCATTCTTCTTCTGCTGCCTTTCATTTGATAGGTATTTTATTTTCTTTGTTTTGAAATTGTATTTGTGTTATTTTAATTGAAATTAAATGAATAAAATAAACAAACAAACAAACAAACAAAGGTGTGTACAAGAGCAGAAATATGAGGGAGAGTAAAAACACAGGGAAGTGCAGAAAACACAGGACAGGAAAAATTGTCTCATAACAGGTCGTTATCCCAGATGCCCATGGAGAGATTCAGAGGGAACAGGTCATCTTCCTTGATACCCACGGAGAGGCACAGAGGAAACTGGTCATTGTCTCTGACACCCACGGGTAGACTGGAATGTGGAGACTCATGACCGAACCCTGGAGACACAGGAAGGTGGGTTTGGCTGCTTCGTTAGCCGATGTGAGCTCTGCTACTTCGTCAGCTTAGCCTAGCTTCTTCAGCGACTGCAGGAGGAGGAGTTGCTTCAGGGACTGCAGGATGTTTGATTCAGGGACTGTAGGAGAAGTATAAGCTTCCACAGCTACAGCTACCACAGGATCTGCAAGAGCCTTAGGAAGCTTTGGAAGCTTAGGACCCTCTAGGGACCTACAGGAGGTGTGGGACCCATTGGAGGTGTGGGACCCACAGGAGGTGCAGGATCCACAGGAGACATAGGACCCACAGGAGATTTGGCTGGGCTTGGCTCCTCAGATAAGCAAGAGCTCAACTGCTCTTCCAGCGTGCAAGGGCACAGAATGACCACTGGTCTAGGTCTGGGTTCCCCCTTTTCACTTGATGGCAAGCTGGAGTCCTGTTTGAGACTCTTTTCTGTGTTCAGGAAGCCCCAGTTAGGATATCCACATTGCTCTAGAAACCCGACCTAGACCAGTGATCATTCTGTACGTTGCAGGAGTTTCAGACAAACTGAGACATTTATTTTCTAAACATGACATTCCAGTGGCTTTCAAACCCCAAAAGACATTACGGCAAAGACTGGTCCATCCCAAAGATCCAGTCTCCCGGCACAAACAGAGTAATACTGTATTGCTGTCCAGTGCCAGGAGGGCTGTGATCAGTTATACATTGGGGAAACTAAACAGCCACTAGCCAAAAGGATGACCCAGCACAGAAGAGAAACATCATCAGGACAGGACTTTGTAGTTTACAATCATCTGCAGGCCAGCGGCCACTCTTTCAGGGATGATGTGCACATCCTTGATAGATAGAAACTTTGGTTTGAGAGAGGAGTGAAGGAAGCCATCTTTGTGAAGAGAACTAATCCATTATGAAACAGGGGCAGAGGCCTCTGTGTTCTTACAGTGATGTTACACTCAGCCCCCTGTGCGGCCATTGGGGCACTAATGATCAACTGTTAGGCTAATAATCCTCCTTTATCATTTGAACATAGTTTTGGATGTCAACAACATACTGGTTGATCCACTATGACAAGGTATTATGTATAAGACCAAATTTATTGCAGCTCCTCAGACTGACAAAGTTTTGGGATTAAAGATCAAATGTTTCAACAAAATTTTAATTTTTTATTTAATTTTAATTTTTTATTTATTTAATCCATCCAGATGACCTGACATCTTTGTTTGATGAGGAACAGATTATTCCCCCTTACCAAGCAGTTAGTTGTTCCACCTCGTCTCTGCAGGTGGACTCGTCCCCTCCAGTTATGAGCTCCACCACTGTGGTGTTGTCCGCAAATCTGATGCTGTGGTGAGCAGGGGTGCAGTCATGTGTAGAGGGCATAGAGCAGGGGGCTCAGTACACAGCCCTAGGGTGTGAATAATTGAAAATAATTAACTGGGAATAATTCATCATTGAGTAATTATTATGTGCCTGTAATTATCAAGTGATTTTATATGTTTTTAATACTTAACCTTCTGTTAAATTATTACTCTTATCATCAAATGTTTTGTAATTAAAAAAGTGTGTTGTGATCAGAAATGTTTTCGTGACTGCCAGTAAAAACTTAAAGGGGACCACACATGCAAAATTCACTTTTTAATGTTTTTTTACTAAACTTTGGGTATTTACTTCATAAAAAAACAGTCCTTGTGCCAAAAAAATGCACCCAGTGGTTTATTTACTCTAAGTAGATTTATTTATTTTTGATAAATACACCAGGATTCACACTTCCTGCATTTATTGACGTCACAAGCCGCCAGCCAATCAGATCAAACCTGAGTCCAGCCCCTCACCTAGCAACCCCTGGTTAGGCTCAACCCACTTCTGTATTAAACACATGACTGTTGTTTTTCATGATTTCATCTCATCTTTTGTTTATATGTTCTTAATTTCATGTGTACAGCACTTTGTTGCAGCTGTGTTTTTTTAAATGGCTTTATAAATAAAGTATAATTGTTATTTTTATGTTTTAGTTCAATTTTTAGTGTATTTGCGATCGCTGCCAACGCGCAGCCGGCAAAAATTAAACGAGCGGACCACAGGCGGAAGGACCGGGTTCGACGGGACCCTCTTCCGGCGCGATGGAGCGGAGCTTCAACTGTACAGCCTTGCAGCAGCCTCGCAGCAGGCTCGCAGCAAGAGGACCTTCTCCTTACAGATTAATTTACGGGAGACACTTGGTGAACTTTGTGTTGTCTTCACTGGAACAGCGATAACTCCCAAAATCTCCGCGTGCTTCACGAGCGGAGCTGGCGAAAACCGGAAGAGGAACAAGCTAACATTAGCTTCGGATTCGGGTGGTCTAATGCTAAAAGGAGCAGCAAACTGCGGCGCGCTCAGACGGGTTTCGGTAAGTTATCTTAAGCTAACACTAACAGTAAGTCAAATGAGTAATAAAAAAAGAGCTAATTTTAAAACAACAACACATTACAGATACTGGCTGTTACAGAGGGCGTGAACAGATCGTTGAAGGGCGTGGACTTCAAGAAACCGGTCGTTCAAAACGAAAGTTAAAAATGGCAGAATTAAAAAGGGTATAATTGATTATCTAATAATTATTTTGTGCATTAAATTGAAGGAATAGGGTCTGGATATCCCACAGAAATACCATAAAAATTTAAAAAATACATCTGAGGTCCCCTTTAAGAAATGTTTCATCAGCAGAGGAAGGGAGTGACAGCTGGTGACAGTGACAGTGGACATACACCTACAACTAAAATGTTTTTGGAGTCAACCAAGATGTTGTAGTAGTCCCTGTGACTCATCCCCAACTTATACTATGAACTTTAACATTTTGTACAAGAGCTCACAAGATTGCATGACATTGCACATAACCTTATTTGCATGTTTGACCAAAATGGCTACAACTCCTCAGCGTTAAATTATTAGTTTAAAACTTTGGTCTGAAAGGTGATACAGTATACATTCCTTTAAGGGCTGCTAAGCCTTTCATTTTGGATGCTTTGGCAACATTATTCTACCTTGCTGTATGTAGCTGAGGCTCACCTGATGTCCATATAAACTGCATTGTTGCCTCTAAAAATATGTAATTGTTATAAAAAGACATAGGAATCATTTTACTGTCGATCATCAGCTGCTACTTATTAACTAAAGAATAAACAGGACAAAAAAGGAGTTTAATCATATCCCAATTACGGAGCTTCCAGAGGTGTTTTGTGTAAGTGTTTGTGCTGCTGTGCTTAACGTTCCTTTTCATTAAGGCAGTGACAGAGGTTACTATCTGTCTGTCTTAACGCACTTTCATTTCAATGAATTTTCTGATCGCTGAATTTCAGCTGTGAAAATTTTAATTACTTTTATTCATGCCCATTTAATTAATGCATCTTCAGTTAGCAGTTTATGAAGTTTAAAACTGGTTGAGTTCTAATTGATTTAGAGCTTTTTGTTTGCTTGTCGAGATGCAAATCAAGTGAAACAGAAAAACAAACAACATAAGAGCTGCTATACAGTATGTTTCTTCAGTTTAAAAAAGAGAAAGATGAATATGTATTTGAATTATTATTTTTATTTTTTTTGGTCCAAGACTGGTCATTGTATGTTTTTCTGACTGTTAGCAAAATATCTGATGAAAAACTGGACACATTGAATCAAAACTTAGAGAAAATAATTGCTACAATTATTTGTGTACAATTATCTTTTGAAGTCAAACTGATTCAAGATGTTTGCCACAGCAACTGACCTTAAAACACAAACATGACTGTAACAGTCATTTTACAGATAATGTGTCATGATTTCCACTATTTGCCACCTGTCACACGCACTTTTCATTCATCCATTCAACCTTTATTTAGACATAAATCACATTGAGCCTCGAAGACTCATTTACAAGTGAGATCTGTTTAGACGGACAAAAAGTAGTGAAACTGGACACATATGGTAAATGGACTATACATATATACCTTTCTGTCTGAGCAAGAAACTCAAAGCGCTTTACACTACAATCTTTATCCTCATTTACCCATTCATACAGCACTCTACTAGATCTCTACAAAGCTAATTGAACAAATCCTTCTAAAGAGACTAATCAGAGCTTTATCACATTCATACACCGATGGGACACACATCGGAGGCAATGAGGGGTTCAGTGTCTTGCCCAAAGACATTTCGGCATATGACTGCTGGTGGATTTGAACCCCTAACT
>JBBPBX010027255.1:24290-34769 GCA_038048925.1 Garcialebias charrua | reverse complement strand
TTTTCATAGCATCATAGCAAGTGATCATGGTAACAACACTTATACTACTTTTACACTTGATGTAAAATGTTTAAATACTGTAAAAATATTCCAAAATGTTTTGAAACTTTTCCTGAAGTTCTTGATTTCCTCACATGATTGGAAGACATAGATCACTTATATTTTGAAAATGTTAAAAATCTGATAAAGTTTCTCTTAGAGCAGCTGAAGAATTGTTGAGGGTGTCATTAAAGTGAAACTAAACACAAAAATAACTTGTTTTAGCTGATAATACCCCCTACAATGTGTTTAAAATGTTTTATAGCACTATTTCTGTGTAAATGTTCATGTATTTGTGCGTATTTGTTTAAATCGGCAATATTTGGTCTAAAAACGTGTTTACGTTACTCCTATGGGTTGAACAGAGTTATTGCACCTTAATTTTCTTACTTGTTCTAACTCTCAGTTGTGACGTGTCTGCTCAGTTGTGACGTCACATCATCTCCTCCCTGAATATAAAAGTGGAGCCACGCCCCCGAGAAGGTCACTCCCCCTGCAGAGCTCAGGGCGGAGTTGGATCAGAGATTAGCAACATAGCATTAGCATAGAAGAGCTACGATGTTCCATGAAAGCTCTTCAAACTGATGTTCATTGTCCACCCACCCTTACACCATCAGGGTACAATCCGTTTGGAGGTGAGTACCATTTTACACCTTTCTATTCCATAATTCATCTTTTGAGTATATGACGCGTTTCTTCATGTGCTGTGTTTGCGGCGTGCAGCTTTGCTTTGTTGTGGCCCCACTTAAGGTCGTGGCATTTTTATCTGTTGCTGATCAACGTTAGTTTGTGTTGTAGTTGTGTTTAAATGCTAAAAATCTAGTGTTTCTTATGAACGTTTTCATGGTGGGAGCCATTGGGCTAAAACAGGCAACAAGAGGGAGAAGCTCCAAACCAGCCAGCAGCTTAAAGTTAAAAACTCTTATGAACTCGGATAAGGAAGACCGCGACATCAAAAAACAATGGAGACTAGCTGGCGCTAATTTTAGCTGTTGTACTAGTTATGATGTTTTAGACACGGTGTTCTTTTGCTGCAAATAATGTTATGGTATTTATAAAATAATATGTACTTGGTGAATGAATATCATGGTCATCAGCTCTGTGCAGCAGTATTTATTTTGCACTGGGTCATCTGTTTGACAGATCAACAAAGTGATAAAACAGTAATGTTTCTAAATTATGTTTGTTTGTAAGGTGATTAAAATGTGTTGTTCTTTTTTAGCTCCATGAGGCGTTCCACATCCAGGGAATCTCTGAACCGTGTTTCACAGACATCAAGCTTGATTGGAGACATGTTGACATGTTACTTTGGAGGTGACATGAGAGCTGATTCATCAGGTATTCATGTTTTATTTATTAATTTTGTAGCCCACCTTTATTTATTTATTATTTTATTTATTACTTTAATCATGGCGGACATTATATAAAAAATGTTTTTAAAAAGTCTATGTAACATTAATTCTTGTTTATTTGTACATTGCTACCTGTCCCAACATTTTGGGGATTTGTTGACACTGTGAAATTTTGAATCAACATTTTTCTCCATTAAAATGTTACATTTACTCAGATTAAACTTTTGATCTTTCCTCTGTTCAGGACTGCAAATATCCAGGGTCGGGATGGAGTGAGTGGGAAGTCCACTGCTGCAATGTGTCCCTGGTTTGTCCTCATGCATGAGGCGAAAAACAAATAAAATAAACAAATTGATTACAAAACCTAGTTGTTTATGATTCATTTTATTAACAGTAAGTTAATTCAAAACAACAAAAGGTTCTGTGTTGTGTCAGCCCTGCAAACACACGGGACACCACCTCTGGATGGACGCAGTGGACAGAAGAACGAGCAGACCCAACCACCTTCAGGATTCTCCACCTGCCAGGCAGAAACAAACACCAGGGTCTCAGCTGTAGCACCCCAACATTGTCGTGGATGCAGGTCTCAGGAGATGAAGCAGCTCTGGCCGAGACTCTCTGCATCATCAACAGGATCATATTGGTTAAAGTAATCCTTGCTGCAATTACTCTGAGTGGCTGTTGGGTGCTTGAGTCATCACAGTTCTCTGATTTTTTTTAAAGGATACACAGTATTGTTAAATTAATTGCAATTGGTTTGGTTTGCATTAAAAATATATTATTTCTCATAAATCTTACCAGCTGTGCTCAGTTTTGATTAGCTGACACATAGCTTAAACAAATACTGTGTACACGTCCTAACAAATATGTATCATACAAGCTTATAGAATGTTTCTAAACACGGATCTTTGGAAACCAAATAAAATATTTTACTACTGTTTAGTGCTCATTTATATTCAAGTCAAAAAACAATGTGTGTTTAGTTCTAGGTTGCATAACAAAAATAACCCAAAGCATCAAATAAAATGAGGGTAGATTAAATCAATATTTGAAAATAAAATCTATTATGAAACGTTACTTTTGTAATGTGCTAAGTAATAAGATGTGGCAAATTAAAGTCACTGCCGCTGGCCTACAACACTTGTGATCCAAACAAAGACATAAACACAGCCGTACACCGCATGCCATGCAGATAGTTTTTAATGTGTTCTGTGTTCAGAAGCATACGCTTAAGCTGTGTGTGTGTGATTAAATACACGCAACAACATTTTACAACAGTTATTTTGGTAAAAGTTTAGGTATTTACTTACTGAAGACGTGACTATCCACCATTTTGAAATCTAACCTTGGGGAGGGGTGGGAGTTTACCACTAGAGGGGGCGTGAACGCAGGACAACCCCCAACCTCCTCCCCTCCTTGACTCTCGGCACGCCCATTTTGAGGGAGATTTTGAATCGGCTTCGGGGGAAGGAGTTACCGTCTCAACCTGTGTTGAGTGCCACTTTAACCCTCCACACGGATACTTTTCCTCTTGCATTGACACTTTTCTTTAACTGAAAAATGATCCAAGGCTAACATCTCAGGATGTCCAAGTCTAAAAAGCTTCCAGATCATAATTAATTACTAAAATTAGCTTGTCTGCATTTCTAAACCATACTTCAGTAAATTAATCTCAAACAATGGGGCGGTAAAATAATGTGCATGACTAGAATAAGTTTTGCAAGTCATGCATAGAAAAACCTGTTGGGATTTTTTAGAAACTGAGCAAAATACCTAGCCTGGTTAAAACCAGACCCTTGTCCTTCACTTTGTTTCGTACTAGGGTCTGGACTTTCTCCATAGAGAACCGATTCTTGCTGGAGGCGTGGCCTCTGCTGAGGAACAAAACCATTGGATCTTAGAAAAATTTTGAACAGGGAAAAGCATTCTGCTCCCTCCCCCTCAGAGCCATGGCTGCTCCCCCGTGGTCTGTTGAACTTGACATCTGCTCCGCCTCCTGCTGCATTTTCTCTCGCTGCAGCCTGCCGCTGCATATTCTGTGTTTATATGTTAATAAAACGTTCTAAAAAATAAAATAAAACCATGGATCGCTGGTCCAGCACACCAGAAGACCAGAAAATCTGATGGGACTCGGGCAGCAACGTAAAACCCGAGTTTAATTCTCTCGTGACAACCTGAGGCATTTCCTCATAGCGGAGGGAGAGGAGGAGGAGGAGGAGGGAGGAGGGAGCGATCACTTGACTTTTGGCCAAAAAAACAAAAGAAAACTCCAGATAAGGGATTAAGAAGGGGAATTTAATACATTTGTGTCACATATAAAACAGTCCTGCATCGCTTTGCATCGCTTTGAATGAGAACATGCGAATGCTCGCTGGCTGCGCGCTGGGACAGGTGGGGGCGTGGGTTAGGGGCCAAAAACTCCGCCCCTTCTGTTCTCTGATTGGTCCGGTCAAAAATCAGCCGGAGAAATTGTTGTCTATGGGAGAAGTCCCAGACCCAGCAGTGAAGGGAAATGAGAATTGAGCGGAGCTGTGCAGGAAGGCGAGGGCCAGGCTACAAAATACCTGCTCACTTTTCAGTTGGACACAAATACTCAGAATTTATTATTATTATTATTTATAATTAAATTATAATAAGTATTATAATTATAAATTATTATTTATAATTATAATTATAATTATTAATAATAATAATAATAATTTTATTTAAAAAGTGCCTTTCAGGACACCCAAGGACACTTTACAGCAAGAAACAATGACTTTAACTAAAGAGTCACCTTTTTTCTGTAAGTCACAGACTCGTCTCATGCAATCCAGCAAGATCCTAACTTTTGTGCACTGATTTTCCTATTTTATTTTGTGAATCTTCCTTTTCTGCATTCTGTTTTTATTCATACCTTGGGTCTACTACTACTACTGATGTAAATTACACGATCTGCCTGAAGAGAAAAATATTTATTTTATCTCTATCTGACTCCCCAAACAGCCTTGGAAAGGCTGGCTATCAAATTTCTCCTGAGACATGTGTTACTGAGGACACCAGCTGCGTCCACCTCTTGACGAGGCAGCAGCTTCTCTCCTACACTCCTTCCCTCCCCCGACTTTTCCCCACCCTGCGTGGCTTCTTGTCTTGTATGCAGCTCATCAGTACTCATATCTTGAACGCAAATTGACTATGGATTTAGTTTTGTGGGTGATCAACTATATTGAAAAGATTTTTTCTACAAAACGGTAAGGCCCGAGAGAACCAGCCTGCCCTTCGCAGACTCACCCTAGGGGATATATTGTGGATTCCTGGGGAGAGTGGAAGGTAATGTGTCTGTCAGTACTATCTGTGGAGGACGTGGAAGATTAGTACAAAATTGGATTTATGATAGCAGGTGCTTTTCTTTTTGGCATTTTTGAAGCACTGGCCTATCGGAAAATGAGGAAGACTTCAGCGGCGATTAATGCCATGCCGAAGCTCCCGAGTCAAAGTAAGAGTGTGATCTGCACCGTGACCTCCATAAATCAGCTGCTTTACGAGCTATACCGGAAGGTGGATGCGATCTCTGAGAATTGCAGACCACCCGCGGGGCTTGGGACTCGTGGATGCTGTATTGGTCAACATCTGGAGGATGAGTCATAGCTTGGATCAGTGAAAAGTTCCCACAATTGGATCAGATCGTCCAGCAGGACTCAAGGCTACAGAAATTACACTGTCTGCCTGAAGTGAAAAATATTTATGTTATCTCTATCTGACTCCCCAAACAGCCTTGGAAAGGCTGGATATCAAATTTCTCCTGAGACATGTGTTACTGAGGACACCAGCTGCGTCCACCTATCGCTACCCACCCCCTCCCCGGAGAACTTTCTGTGAGCGCTATCGGAGATGCCGGCTGGTAACATCAACAGAACTGTTGCTATCTGAAAAATGGCTCATGGACAGAATCTCACTGCCTCGACCTCAAAATGCATATGTGACTTGTCTTAAATATGCTTTCTGGTAGAGTTTTTTTTAATTCTCATATAGTGTCTAAACAGACAAGATGTAAGATCTTCTTTGTAATACCACAACTTATCCTCATGTTATCTACCCTTTTTGCATATCTAAGATTGTGGCCGCACTATATGGCTGTGGCTTCGTGCACTCGGCCCATCTTGAGACGAATGTGCTTAATCCAATCACGTTGCATTGTGCCCTGTTGCAATGGCAATGTCAATAAAGATATTCTTAATCTGATTTTATAGATCTCCCCACAATTTAACTATGTGTATTTATTTATGTATTTTTATCTATAAATTACATTTGTTCAGGATAATGTTCCTCTTCCTATTCCTGTTTTCAGTGCTTGCTTTTTTTATATGCACTTCTTTTGTCGTCTTGTCCCTGCATTACTTTCTGTTTTTGCTTTTGTTTCCTTATTTTGTATTCATTCTTCATCTGCTGTAATTCTTCATGTTTACTCCTGCATTTAGGTATTCAATCTAACATAAACTGGGAGACAAACAAACACAATATACAAAGTATGAGCAGAGGTTTATTTCCTAAACAGAAAAGTCTTCAGAATTTGTTTTTTCTGAACTGCTGGTGTCCAATAGATCTCCAACAATTCGTGGCACACTGTAATTATATGTATTTTAGTTTAGGCCCTATAAGCCTTACAAAACACATATTTTGAAACTTCCCACAACAAATAAAGCTGAGATACTTCAACTAATTAAATAAACTAGAACTTAGGTGTGTGGGAAACAATTTAATAAACATAATATTTGATAAAAGAAGCAATTTAGAAAGGTTGTGGTCTTTATTTAATCACTTTGCTCAGCGGTGGAGGAAATATCCTCGGAGGCAGAAAAACATTTGAACACAATGAACTCCAAATGGCCTCACTCAACAGAGGGCACCTGTTCTTTCCTGAGGCCATTTCCATGCACAAAATTGGACAACGGAAACTATTGATTTCACTCCATGTTTAATGTGATTGCATTTACTATGTTTCAGTTTTTTTTTATCTTCAATTTTTTTTATTAGTTATTGTTGAATGATGTAATAAATTTATTTATTTATTTAGGCATTGGGAAATATTGCCAGTTGAAAACTACATTCACTGTAAGAGTGGTTCTAGAAAAATAGTAAAATTCATTAGTAATTAATTTGAGATTTTCACTAATGAAAAGTGCGTTATAAATAGAATTCATTATTATTATTATTATTATTATTATTATTATTATTATTAATATTATTATTATTATTATTATTATTATTATTATTATTATTATTATTATTATTATTATTATTTTGTAAAGTAGGTCATACCATTCAAACTACTTTTTGTCCCCCATTGTGGAGCAAAGACGAGTAATTGGAAATACTCTCCATCTCTCCATCATGTGAGCGGGATAGCTTACATAAAAGGTGAGGTGTCGACTTCCTTTTTAGTGTGTGGCAGCATCAAGGTATACGGCAGGTCATTGTCAAAAATTGAGTTGCATGTCAAACTCCAAGATGGCCACCACCATATGTGTGTTTATGCTGCGTTCCAGTAACCTCGTATTGTGGGAATTTCCAAGGTCCCAGTGGTGGATTTTAACTGGAACGCCCGCTCCAGTGGGAAACTCCCATTCGTGAAGTGGGGCAATTTTTTCGGCCCCCAGTTTATCCCAGTGACGTATTCAAAATGGCGGCTACTCGCGTCTTCAGTAAGTCAACACCTAAACTTTTACTAAAATAACAGTTGTAAAATGTTGTTGTGTGTTTTTTAATCACACACACAGCTTAAGCGTATGCTTGTGAACACAGATCACATTAAAAACCTGTGTTTAGTTGCATGTCATGCGGTGTACGGCTGTTTTTGTCGTTGTTTGGATCACAACAGTTCTGTAGGCCAGCGGCAGCGACTTTCATTCGCCACATTTTATTATTTAGCACATTAAAAAAGTAACTATTAGTTATGAATTTTATTTTAAAATATATATTTTTTACCCTTGTTTTCTTTGGCGCTGTGGCTTATTTTTGTTAGGCAACCCAGAACTAAACACACATTGTTTGTTGAACTGACTATAAATTAGCACTAAACTGTGGTTAAAAAAATATATATTTGGTTTCCAAAGATCCGTGTTTAGAAACATTCTATAATCCTGTATGATATTTATGTGTTAGGACGTGTATATTTGTGTAGTAAGTGTGTGTTTGTGTTTGTTTTCAGTCTACCTCGACCAGTACAACAACATGTTTGTTGATGAGCAGAGAACAACAACATTTTCTGGCAGCCTGTATCGCAGTGCAGGGGATTTGTCCAGTTTGTACATTGATGCAAACCTCACTATGAAAGTTGAGCTTATCCAACCTGCACAGGACAGCACAGCTGGTAAGATTTAGTAGAAATAAGTTTTAATGCAAACCAAACCAATTACTGTATAATGAATTTAACAATACTGTGTTTTTTTCTTTTAAAATGATTTTTTCAGAGAACTGTGAAGACTCTCCATCATCCAGCAGCCACGCAGAGTCCCCCATCCGTGTGAATGACAGTTTTAATAAAGAACAGACACTGTTCTTGATTGAACACATGCGTGAGAATGTAAAAGACAATGCCAAGAAACCTGTCCGAGCTGAATGCCAGGCTGCGAAAGGTAAAAAATAACAAAAAATTGATGTGGATTGAGACTGCAGCTCAGCTCAGCTCACAGAGCAGTTTCATGAGACTTTTAATCCAGACTTTTTATACTTTTATACTACTATGGAAAACTACTATGCAAAAAACTCAGGACAGTATTACACTCTATTTCATTTTATGATTATGGTTATTAAATGTTGGTGTTTTTGGTGTTGGTGAAACATTTTATACTTTTATACTACTATGAAAAACTACTATGCAAAAAAACTCAGGACAGTACTAAACTTTTATTATTTCATTTTATGCTTGTTTATTAATTGTTTAGTGTTTAAATGGTTACTGTTGCACAGAGGGACTGAGAGAGAAATGCAGTTTCAATCCTGTGTATGTCCTGTACATATTGCAGTTTTGATAATAAAGTTGACTTTGACTTGACTTGTTTATTTTGCTCAGGTTCGGCCCAGTAAAAATGGTTGGTTTTCAGTGCCTTTGATTGTATGAATTTTGAAATGCTGTTCTGTTGCACATTTTGTAATTAAAACTGAAACTTTCAGACAACTGAGATTTGTTTTCAGTATGAACTATTTGCTTGCAAAGGTTAAAATAGAAACTATTTTGTATAAACTAGTTTAATAGTATTGAAACTATTTTGCATTACTAGCTACAGAGCAAATCGTGTAACATTTTATTACCCTACAATACACAAAAGGTACGTTTCCCTAAAATTTTGCTATGTTCACATTACTAATTTATTTTTGGAAATGTGTTATGACATGTCACTGACACGTGCAGTTCTGACAGATACTTAAAGCATCTGGGCTACTCGCGTCCTTAGTAAGTAAACTCCTTAAACTTAAACTCTGGAGCCTTGAGTAAGGCAGTAATAATATTTGCAACCCATCGGTTTAAACTTTTGTCACAACTCAAAGACAAAATGCTGTATTTAAAGAAAAATGTTTATTAAGCTTCATTATAGCAGTCTTTTAAGTACATTTGTACAGACAGTTTTGTCATGAACAACTGCACTAATGTAGGAAGTTTCAAAACAACATACTACCTATTATTTTTTCTTTTACACACCGGAATTCTAAGGAGTTATTCATTTTCATCATCCTCCCTGGGGGACCCGTCTGCATGCTGCTGACAAATTTGTGATGGCCCACGTCCCAAGTTGTGGAGGATGCAGGCAGCCACTATGATCTTCACCACCACAACAGTTCTGGTATTCTGCACGTCACGAAGCCGTCTCCACCTGCACTTCAAACATCCGAAGGCTTGCTCCACAATCACCCTTCCACGGCTGATTTCAGCGTTACGTTGCTTGTCTGCTTCACTTAGAGCACCATTGTTCTTCAGGATGGATGGGTTTTCTGCCAGCATGGTAGGGTCCAAGACAACTCTGCAATGGGAAAACAGTGTTTATTTCAGACAGACATAAAGTTAATAATGAGCTGCAATTCTCTGTCATTTTTTCATAATTTGACTTCTTGTTTATGTGAAAAATACACATTTCAGACAGCTACTTTCAGGAAACTGTTGGAATCTGGAGAATAGTTGAATCTCTTGGAATCCTGGCAAAAAACCAATGCAGATATGTTCCTGTCTTTGATTTATACATCTACCTTATAATGTTTTTCTAGTCTTTGATACTTTGTTTTAAAAGAAAAAATATATATATAAATATATATTTCTCTCTTGTGTTTATTGTCTATTGTTTAAGGAAATTCTACCATTGCTGTTAATCATTCTTTAGTTTGTAGCAGGTCACTTTTTTAAATGAGTCCACGAGGCTCAATGACATTTACCTGACTAAATAAAGGTTGATTGTAAAAAAACAACAACAGTACTGTAGTGTCAGGCTACAAACCAAAACTTTCTGATGGTGTTATATATCATAAAATCAATCACCTTTATTTTACCAGGTAAAGCCCGTTCGAGATCTCTTTTACAAGGGTGACCTGGTCAAGTGGTCAGCAGGGTTAGCAACCGGTGTTAGCAACTTATTTATTTAGCAAAATAAAGCAACCACTGTACAGTTTCTTCAACATATCGTAAACCCCCTACATGTTTTGCTGTGCAGTGAGCGAAGACGTTTTTTTTTTTTAGCTGTAAAGCCAGTTTTTCTTTTTCCCAACGAGAAAAATATATATTAAATCTATTACCTTCGACGTTCATCTTTCTTCTTTGACATGTTCTGTGTCAGGAGTGCATATCTGGTTGTCTGGAGTGCATAACTGGTAGTCTGGAGTGCATATATGTTTAGTAATTTATTATATTCCGAAACAGCAACAAAAACAAAGCGTGCGTCCATCTTGTTTTACCACCAGGGTAACCGGAACGTGTTTTCAAGTGGTAGATGGGGAGATGACGTCACTGCCACTTCGTAGTTCCCAAAATACGAGGTAACTGGAACGCAGCATTAAACTGGATGGTCCCAATCATTTGAGGAAACTATAGTTTTACATTGCTTTAGGGTATGAGTGGCCAAAT
>JBBPBX010027255.1:0-18997 GCA_038048925.1 Garcialebias charrua | reverse complement strand
CTTATACACACACACATACACACATGTTTTAGCTGAATACACAGTTCATTCATCCATTATTCTCAGGGGCAGCATCTTGAGCAGGGAGGCCCAGACATCTCTTTCCACAGCCACCTCTTCCATCTCTTCTTGGAGGATTCCGAGCAAGGTGTTCCCAAGCCAACTGAGAGACATTGGCCCTCATTCACGAACCGTTCGTACGCACAGATTTGTTCTTAAACTGTGCGTACGAGTGATTTAGGATCATTTGCGGCATTCAACAATGTTTTCGTATCCTACGATTTTTTTCAGATACGAACAAAATTTACGAGTGGTCCGGACCTGTCGTATAATTTAGGAGCGTCAGTCTGCTGTCATCCAGACGGATCTTCTCCACGAATAACTTCATATTTCGTTATTTAGAAAATATTTTGGGTTTAAAAAAATCACGCACCATAATTATTCTTGACAATAGGTTATTCTGTTTGAATTAGAATTATAATTTTAAGTTTAATTTGTCTGGTGTGTCGCGCAGGCTTCAGTGAGTCGTGCGCTCCCCTTGGTCATCAAAGCCGCTCCTCATATTAACACCCAGGTACATAAAATTCCCATACACCGCCGCAGAACAAGTACGAATTAAGACTGATTTTCATGCTATTGCTGGACTGCTGTGCCAAACACCATCGGAGCAATAGATTATTATATCTGATTCGAAATATAACCTGCAGAATGTGGTTGCGCGATGACGAGCGCGCATGACTCATTTGTGCTGCAAAACATGTTGGCACGCGTCTGCGCAGCGTGGCATTTATTGTCCATCCATCTCGCAGACTATTCCTTGACCACCTCCTGTCCGTGCTGCGGCGAGACGTTTGTTTGAAGCCATTTTCAGATCAAACCATTTATTCTTGATTTCTGATACTGTACGACCCACGGGACACACAACATATGCACTACAATATTAATATGAAGTTAACTGTAGTTTCGAGACATTTTAAAATGCTTCTGTTCAAAAACACATCCGACACTTGCGGGGGGTGGGGGGTAGCGGTGCGCTCTTCTGAATAAGTGAAACTATAATGTAACACAGTACACTAAAATTAAAGATATTTGACCATCCGACACTTGCGGGGGGGGGGGGTAGCGGTGCAGAGCAGAACTTCAATCTCCGAACGCGTGAAGTCCTTCTTTTTACTTCCTGATTTAGAATGAATGGACACTTCCTGCTGTCAAAAGGCAGGAAACGTGGCCTTATATGGTGTTTTGAGGGGTGGGAATTATGTAAATGACCTCTCCGCGAGCACGCGCAGGTGGATGGAACAGGTGGGATTCATCAACTTTACGCAACCCGTTTACACACGTTTCCTGTGGATAGAAGACTTTGTTGAATCTGACGTGGCATGTTCGTACGAACGCTTCGTACGCACAGAAGTAGGAGAAATTTAGGATAAAAATACTAACTTTTTCGTGAATGAGGGCCATTGTCTCTCCAGCGTGTCCCGGGTCTTCCCCGGGGTCTCCTCCCGATCGAACATGCCCAACTCACCTCCCTAGGGAGGTGCCCAGGGAACATTCTTACCAGATTCCCAAACCACCTCAACTGACTTCTCCCGACGTGGAGGAATAGCGGTTCTACTCTGAGTCACTCACCAATAACTGAACTTCTCCACCTTTCTCTAAGGGAGAGTCCAGCTGCCCTGCGGTGGAAACTCAGTTCAGCTGCCTGTATCTGTGATATCGTTCTTTCAGTCACTACCCAGAGCTTGTGGCCATAGGTGAGGCTAGGAACTTAGACTGACTGGTAAACAGAGAGGTTGCCTTACAGCTCATCTCTCTCTTTACTACAATGGACTGGTACAGAGTCCTCAATACTGCAGTTGCTGCACCAATCCGTTTGTCAATCTCATGCTCCAATATTCCCTCACTCGTGAACAAAACCCTGAGATCCTTGAACTCCTCCAAGTATATACACAGTATTTACAAAAAAAACCTCAACTGTTAATCTGATCAGATTGCGCTCTATCTTTGGAAAAAAGCTCTCTGTGTTTGGAATAGCTCCTCTGGGATCTCATACTGTCATACTTCAGTGTAGAAAATACTCCTCAAGAGGAGCATAATATAATGAGCAGAAAACACAGCACATTAAAGTTTAGGCGCTTTGACTCAATTCCCTCAAGAGCTTAAATTGCAACTCAGAGCGTTGCACCGCCATAAAATTAATATTTCTAATATGAGCTTGTGAGAGAGGCTGAGCCTGTGAAGAACATACAGTTTGGTTGTTGTGGACAAAACCTGCACGGTGACCAGTTCCAAGAAGGCCAACTGTAATTACCGAACAGTACTTTGATGGAAACTATTTGATATGCTGTATGTATGTCCTGAGGTATGGAATTTTTAAACAATATTCACTGTGAAAAAAAAGTGGGTTCAAACATCTGATACTTTCTGCCCTTTAGAGCCTTTTTCAGTGAAGCAGCATGATGCTTTCTGCATCCTCTGGCTCCACAGTGACAAGGATTTAGTCACTGGCCAGCTAATACTTGTTATTTTTTTCCATGATGAACAAGTTAGAAAGACTTTGCTGTGTGTAATCAAAAAATAATACACACATACTTATTATTATACTCCCAAATATAAACAGCAATACAGCAATCCACATCAATAGCCAGGACATGCAAAAACCTTGTATAACCTTTGACCTTGACCTTCGAGCTGTGGCGATGAAAGTATTTTGCAACATACTATCTTGTGGCGGTACAAATATTTATCCAGTTTTGTTAAATTACCTTGAGCGGACAGGAATTTATGGGTGGGACAAGCACAGACCTTGTTTTACATTGCACCTTGATTTGTGGCCTTGAATTTGAAGCTGCATCATCACTCCATTTGGTGATGAGGCATAAGTGTATGAAGTTTCATTATTATCTTGAGCGGATACATGGTTAATGGTGGGACAAGAAAAAGTTCATGGAAGGACAGATGAATGGAGACTATACCATAATACATCAGTTTTTTGATGGACAAATAATAAAACTGTTCGTTTTACAAAGAATATAGTAGAAAAGTCATTCTGGCTGCTGAAATGACAAAAATCAACATCTCTGTATTTTTACCAGAGGTACCGTATTTTCCAGAATATAGGTCGTACCGGAATATAGGTCGCATTGTCCAATTATTGCCAAAAATTGGAAAAATCCATATACGGGTTGCACCTGAATATAGGTCGCACCTACGTAAATGTGGACCGTGTTTAGCTCTGCTGCAAATGTCTGCCACAGGAGCGCACAGCAAGGCTTTTAAGAAGATTAACACTTAAAAACAATTATTTGTTTGATAAAAAATTATAGCAAATATGTGTCCGAGCTGAACTTTTCCTTAATAAATGAACGTAATCGTGAAATGAGCTGGATTTAAAAATTTGTTTCGCTACGACTGATGAAACAATACGTGCACGCGCAGCGGGCGGAAACCCTGAGTTTCATTAACATTTAACTACCGTACGGAAACACCTACAAATATATTTGTTAGCTGCATATATGTTAGTGTGTCTCTGTTTAATTTTTGTTAATAAATGATTACAAATCAGCTTATTTTAGAACGTAAATAACACCAAGCGCACACCCATACAGAGCATTTCCGCTTTTCAGTGATAAAAAGCCATAAATAGGTCGCACCTAAATATAGGTTGCAGGGCATGCAAAAATGATAAAAAGCCGCGACCTATATTCCGGAAAATTCGGTATATCTTTTTTTGTTGTTGTTGCTACAGTTCGTTTTTTTCTTCATAGGATCATTTATGTCATGTAAAGACACTAAAGGGACGGCATGTTTTTTTCTTGAAACTTCTCAAAAGAACTTCATATCTGTGACTTCTTTAAGAAAGGTAAAGCAAAATTCTAACTGTTCCATAGCACTTAAACAATCTATAGAAATATGAGTGCTCATTGTTCAGGAAAAGATCTTTCCACAAGGTTACGTGGATAAAAAATGGCCAAGCTGTAGGTTCAAAACAACAACCTTGAAAGGCACATATACGTCTTTGTGCTTCTGGACTCAGGAGGTTCCTACACTTTGCTTTTCATGGTGAACTATAAAAGAACAGAAAGCCTACTTTTCAGTGGCACCCTCTTTTTCCCCTTCCTAAATCTATGGTCCAGTGAGAAATACACCAGTCTGTTTCCAGGGAATACATGTTTTCTTTCAAGCTAGACAATCTCTATCTCAATAGAGCCAGCGGTCCATGCAGCAGCCTTTACCCATGGATTCCATCAGAGATGGATGTGTTTCAATGAGCTGGCAAAATGGCTGACTGCAGCCGCTCAAAACAATCAGCTTGAGAAGCATCTAGAAGCAGCTCTCCACTAAATAATGTGCACTGAGTCTACTTTTTAAAGAAGCTGCACATAGTAGATAAGCTAAACATGATATAGACAGACAATAAATAATGATTTTGGGCAAGTTTGAATGTCCTGCAGACCACAAGAGAACTTATTGTGTCAACCAAATGTTTCATGGAAAGAAATGTTCTACTTTTGTTTGACAAAGAAAAAGTAACTAAAATCTTGTTTTGAAGACATTCATTAACAAGAAAGCAAGGAGAAGAGTGGTTATTATTAGGAAAATTGTCATTTCTAATTAAGGAACTACCTGACCTCCACCTATAGAGGCATGTATACACTGCAGAACCATAAAACAAATGTGGGCACGCTCACTAGACTTGTGTTGTTTTGCCTCTACAGGCACATGAAGTGGGGCAAATCACAGCAGATATCACAAGAGCTTGTGTGGCTGCAGAGAAGCTCAAAGTATAGCAGCGTATTCCATAAATGCATGAAAGTTTCAACTTTGACGATCATTTTCTCTGAGCTCTCTCCAGAGAACTTGCGAGAGTTATCAAACAAAACTGCTGCCCTGATGTTCTAAAGTCAGCATTAAATTAAATAAAAATTATTTGTAGCTGTGTTTGTACATGCGTTACAGAGATATGTTCACAGTTTTACTCAGAGGGGCTGAATGGGTTTCATACAGAGGTGATTACTCAAATACTGTACATGAAGGAAACATTACAACAGTAGATCTGTCATGTAAAAAAAGGATTTTTATGGAGTTTATTGTTAGATTTTCTGACACAAACCATCATGCCATTTTAGAGGAAATACAAAGATTTTTTACATCAAATATTGTACTTTAAATTGACAACTTTTAAAATAATAATTTCCTGTTTAGGATCACAAGAGGATAGAAAGAAACCAACAAATGGGCCTCAAATTTTACAAAAGTCAGAAAAGGGGATAAAAAGTTCAATCTGCAATCAGTGCATTTCTAGCAAACAATTTTCATACTTCACCCGCAGACAATGAATGTTGTCCATATGGACATATGGAGTTAATTGATAAACACAAATGTTTGGAAAACTCACATTATGATTCAAATGTCTCTTTATTTCCCACCTAAAGGCAACTAACCACCAGTGTTATGACTTTCACAGAACAAGCCATGTCGAAAAACTGCAACACTAAAACAGATGTTATTTCTATGTAACACTTCACTTCAATAAAAGCTAAATAAAATATATCTTTATCAGATGTGACCAAACTCACTTTTTGCTTAAACACAATTTATTTGGTGCTAAACTGCATCTCATCAGGTCTTGAAGTGCAGTCTGTTATCGCTTGAGTCACAGTTATTCCCACTGAGAAGTCATTAAAATCCAAAGCTTACAAGATGAACAGAGAGTCTAACTCGAGTGTATCCATTACAGGTAGTCCCCGATTTACGAGCGCTCTGATCTGCGAGGTTCCAGACTTACGAGCTGCGAATTTTTGGAAAAAACGAAAAAAATACTGAGTTTTCATGTGTTTTTTCACCACAGTTAGTTAGTTAAGCATATGGACACACGTTTCCGATCATTTTTATGCACTCATAAGCAGTTTTTGGATGAAAATAGAGTGTTTTTAGTCGCGCTAGCGAAAACCGTTCCAATTTACGAGCGAAATTCCGGATTTACGAGAGAAATGGCGGCCGTTCCAAATTACGAGATTTCCGGTTTACGAGCGCCTCGTTGTAACGGATCTCGCTCGTAAATCGGGGACTACCTGTACATAACTTCCTGTTGTACTCAGCGTACTTAACTTGAGTTTGATCGGGTGAAAATCTCTCTCTTGTTCAACCATGACTAAAGTGATGATGTGCATCTGTTCCCAATGCAACTGAGATGGACAGCAAATGAAAGCCGGTCCTTTTGATATAACATTTGTGGGAGGTACGTTGCGGTTCGGGTCGCATTAAGGTTGACCGAAGACTAAAGTATAAATAAATAAATAAATAAATAAAGTTAAGAAATCTGGTCAGGTGGATAATAATAGGTGTCTGACATTCTACAGTATTGTAGAATCTGGCAGTCCCCTAATGTAGGAATTCAAAGCAGAAGAAGCTTAAGATAAAATATTTAGTCAAAATACAGTATTAATTATGGGGTGCCGTTTGTAAAGTTACACAGTCAGAAATTAACAGCAATGTTTGGGTTTGTTTTGCCTTTAACAAGAAAAAAATACATGATTATTTTTGTCATATTTTCATGTTATTCATACATAAATGTCATAGCTCCAACCTAAATATTTAATTTACAAACTAAATATTTAGTTTACAAATGAAATACTTAACTTACAAGTTAAATATTTATTTACCAAGAAAAATATTTAGCTTACAAACTAAATGTTTATGTCCAAGTAAAATGTTCAATTTACATACTAAATATTTAACATATAAGTTAAATATTTTGAAAGTGAACTTAATATTTAGGTGTAAATTAAATGTTAAATTTCCAAGCTAAATATGTATTTAAAAAAAACTAAACATTTAATTTCTAAGCTCAACATTTAATTCCTAAACTAAATATTGAATTTGCTAACTAAATATTTGGCTTGGACCTAAATATTTGCTTTTCAAGCTAAATATTTAATTCCCAAAGTAAATATTTAATTTGCTATACTAAATATTTAGCTCAGACCTAAATATTTAATTTGTTAGCTAAATGTTTAACTTGAAAGTTAAATGTTTAGTTTGTAAATTAAACATTTAGCTTGGACATAAACATTTAGTTTGTAAACTAAATATTTAGTGTGGAGCTAAATATTTAGCTTGATAACTAAATATTTAACTTGCTAATTAAATATTTAGTTTGTAAATTAAACATTTAGCTTGGACATAAACAGTTAGTTTGTAAACTAAATATTTAGTATGGAGCTAAATATTTAGCTTGCTAACTAAATATTTAACTTGCTAGTTAAATATTTAGTTTGTAAATTAAACATTTAGCTTGGACATACACATTTAGTTTGTAAAATATTTAGTGTGGGGCTAAATATTTAGCTTGCAAACTAAATATGTAGCTTGTAAATTAAATATTTTGTTTGGAACTATGACATTTATAAATGCATGACTGACATAGTGAAAATGTGACTTTGGGAAAAAAAACTTTTTTTTTTCTTATGAAAGGCTAAATAAACCTAAATATTGCTGTTAATTTTTGACTGTAACTTTACAAATGGCACCCCATAATTAATAGTCATGTTATAGCATTCTACTTAAAAGAAAAAAATCCCATGTTAGCAAAAGAGCAAAAGAGAAAGTTCAATTTGAGGGAAGCAAATCTAGAAGTGCAACTGAGGAAAAATATGTCCACTTATTGGTTAAAACACAAATTACAATCATATTCATTCAACTTTTATTTAGACAGATAAGACACATTGAACCTCGAAGACTCATTTACAAGTAAGATCTGCTTAGAAGTACTCAAATACTATCAGCTTTTTGGCTGTAGTCATAACTAGTCTCTGACGGATTCTCTCTTCTAAACATTTCTGTTTCACATCAGCTCAAACTGATCCTGAATGGATTCAGTTTGTCTCCAAATACAGAGCTGGATCCTGAAATAACATAAGGATGCATGAAATCATGGGAGATGGGCATTCTGTGTTGCTGCCCCGGGAACTATCTGAGAGCTCCACAATCTCTGGTTGACTTTAAAAAAGGCTTAAAGACCTTTCTTTTTAAGAAAGCCTACTCTGCCTCCACGATTTTATCACTGATTTTAGTTGATATTATCATTGATTTTAGTTGATTCATTACTGATTTTTGTTATTTTATCATTGATTTTACTTGATTTTATCACTTGTTTTTTATTTGATTATTGATTTTAGTTGATATTATCATAGATTTTTGTTGATTTATTACTAATTTTTTGTTATTTTATCGTTGATTTTACCACTTGTTTTTTAATTTTATCATTGATTTTAGTTGATATCATGATTGATTTTAGTTGATTTATTACTGAGTTTTTATTGTATCATTGATTTTACTTGATTTTATCACTTGTTTTTATTTGATCATTGCTTTTAGTTGATATTATCATTGATTGTAGTTGATTTATCACTGTTTTTTGTTATTTTATAATGATTTTACTTGATTGTATCACTTGTTTTTTATTTGATTATTGATTTTAGTTGATATATCATAGATTTTTGTTGATTTATTACTGATTTTGTTATTTTATCATTGATTTTACTTGATTTTATCACTTGTTTTTTATTTGATCATTGATTTTAGTTGATATTATCATTGATTTTAGTTGATTTATTACTGATTTTTGTTATTTTATCATTGATTTTACTTGATTTTATCACTTGTTTTTTATTTGATCATTGATTTTAGTTGATATTATCATTGATTTTAGTTGATTTATTACTGATTTTTGTTATTTTATCATTGATTTTACTTGATTTTATCACTTGTTTTTTATTTGATTATTGATTTTAGTTGATATATCATAGATTTTTGTTGATTTATTACTGATTTTTGTTATTTTATCATTGATTTTACTTGATTTTACCACTTGTTTTTTATTTGATCATTGATTTTAGTTGATATCATGATTTATTTTAGTTGATTTATTACTGATTTGTTATTTTATCATTGATTTTACTTGATTTTATCACATGTTTTTTATTTGATCATTGATTTTAGTTGATATTATCATTGATTTTAGTTGATTTATTACTGATTTTTGTTATTTTATCATTGATTTTACTTGATTTTATCACTTGTTTTTTATTTGATCGTTGATTTTAGTTGCACTTTGTAGCACTTTGAGATTTTTGTTAACGAAAAGTGCATTACAAATTAAATTCATTATTATTATTATTATTATTTTGATATCTATACATATCCCCTTCCATTTGTTAATTGTCATGAGCTGACTCTGCTCCATGACATTCTTGTGTACATGCAGGCACTCTGCCTGCAGAGGAGAGCTGTTAACATTCAGAGCAAGTACCTGGAGAAGACAGCGCGTGCTCTTTTACTGGACCTTCAGCTCAAACGCAAAGAAGACAGGAGGAAGCCCAACAATAAAGGAGTGTAAGGATGTGGGGTGAGGGTGAAACTTCAGGTAAATGATCCAAAACTTACCACCCCCGTGTCCAGCTGCTCCGTCGTCAGAGATGGAGCCGCTCCGGTTCGGGGTACCAAACCCAGCATCATCAGCATCATCAGCATCAGCATCATGTCACTGGAGGGGTTCCTCCTCCAGGTGAGAAGAACCATGCTGCCCTACTTGGTCCCGCAGGGCTCAGACACGCAGCCCGACACGCGCATCCACCGGCTCAATCACGCGCCGACACCGGAGGAGAAAAAATACGCACAAGTCTACCTCACTGTTGAGCGCAAACACATGAAACACATGAGACCAACGAACCGCACGGAAAACTTTGCGACAATAAAATAAAATAGACAGAATATATAAAAATAAATAAAAAAAATCCCAGTGAGAGGTGAGAGGAGAGTCCAGCAGAGGTGGAATGATCCCGGTGGCAAGACGCGCGAGCTCCTCCAGCGCGAGGAAAAAAAAAAAAAAAAAAAACAGCAGCTGCTGCCAGCTGCGCGTGGCTGGGTCGCGCGCGTCCCATAGGCTCAAGCCAGTCACGATGAGACGTTCAGTTTCCGGGAGGAACCCCCAAAATAAAATGAACCAGAACCTCCACGCGACCTTTTCATAATTTAGTTTATCAAAACCGGATTGTTGAAAAAAAATATATGAAGTTTAATGAGAAATGTAGCATATGAGAAGTAGAAAATTGAATGATTTATTAATTTTGCTTTGTTATTCATAGACAATTGTTGTTCGAATTGATTATTTGAAAAAAAGGAGCAGATATAATAAGATTTTTTTCTTCATCTGCTACCTTTCATTTTATATTTTGTTTCTTTTCATTTCATACATGTAAATTGTGTTGTATTTTTATTTTTAAATGAATAAATTATATTAAAAAATTATTTATAAAGCGCACAAGCATGATCTGTGATGCGTGTTGCTCGATAATAAATATCAAATGCTTTACTCATATTGGTGTGTTCTTTCTGTGTCTGTTAGCAAAATATCTCATGAGCTACAGCTCGGATTCTAATGAAATTCTCAGAAAGTATTCACTGCATGAACATCTGCAGGTAGTAGTTATTTAGAACCAAACACAAGATGGCCGCTGCAGCTAAGCAACTTTAATATGCACAATAGCTGTAACTCTGCAAACTTTAAAGATAATGAGCTGGATTTTGGTAAGGTAGTAGCTGAAAGTCATCCCAAGGATATACATTAACAGTTATTGAGTTGTAATTTTATACCTAGTGATTACTTTTTAAACGTTTCATTAAAATCCATAGGTGGGTTCAGGAGATATTGTGCTAGGCACAGTTGACTGTAATAGTTAATGATAAAGTTTTACTATCAATTAGCACTTAAACTCCACTTGATTCAAGATGGCCAACACAACCCACCTTCAACCAACACAAAATTCTGAGTGTTAAAATGTAGCTTTTTAAAAAAAATGAGAACTACAATAAAATTGTCACAAAACATCAGGCAAGGCAAAATCTGAAGGACCCATACAGGAAAATAAACTTTAAGGGTTTTCAGATGGAAATTTAGCCTAAATCTGGCACAGTGCATATGTTGTGCGCTGTCCCTGTTTTATGAATAAATTAAATTAGCAATTTTGATTTAACAGAAAATGTGGAAACTCACCATGAGGGACTGACGATTAAAAACAAGTCTACAAATTATTGATTTAATAATTACTTGTTTACACTCAGTCAATAAAAAAATGGGACACCCTCCAACTCTTTCATTCTCCAGTTGAGCTTTTATTTTGAATTTTGATCCTCAAGCTTCCTTTTAGGTTGATGTTTTGCTTTGACTTTATTCAAACAGCTGTGACTGTGTGAATTCGGCCAGAGGGGCCCATTATTTAATCTTTGAGTCATCTTGGATGAGAAGTCAGTGTCTTTAAAATGGTTATTATTTAATGTGCTTTAATCTCACGTAGCCTGTGACATGACGTGACAAATAAAATATGTTGCTGATTGATGACTCCATATTCTTTCAATGTCAACAAAAACAAATAGGTTTATTGTTTTTGGCTTATAAATAAAACTTTACTTTCATATTTGTGAACAGTAAACACCAATTTAAACTGTGATGTTAGCAATGTTCTCGTCTTTTTGTCTATTATGGATAAAATTCAGTGTTATTTATTTTTGTTTGTTTGTTTAATCGTCACAACATTATCTATCTCATGAACCACTATTTAAATTTTAATAAAACTTCCAGAAAGTGATCAGTGGATGTACAACTCATAAACCTTTGGCTTTCACGGCTAACCAAGCTTAGAAAAACACGTACATGTCTACAACTCGTTCAAAGCTATATTTGGAGTGGTAGTAGCTGAAAGTCAACATACTCAAAGACTACATCTTTCAAGATCTTATGTGACATTGTGTATAATGTCATTCACAAAGTTTTAATATAGCCACTGACATGATTTTTCTACTCTTCATCAAATTGCTCAAAATATATATATTTTTTATCATTTAAATATGTTCGTTTTTGCAAACAAAATGATAAATCACTTTAATTTTGCTTTAAAAGTGATTTTGAACTTCAAGCCGTGTTTAATCATGGGAAATCCGATTACACACGAACTGTGACGTAGTGTGCAGAGTGTGAGGCAGAGGGCTCTGGTCTCTTTAATAGCAGACAATTTAAAACCCGACGAATTTATCAATCTATGTGAAGATTTGAGCTATTTGTCTTCATTTTGGGAAGCAGAAAATAGTTTGGGTGATGGAACAAGAAACAACAGGATCTAATTTAGGTCTGATGCTGTATCAGACTTACCTTCATGTTGAGCTGCTCACACCCACGCACTGTGACAAGCCCAGAGCTCTGCCTCACACTCTGCACACTACGTCACAGATGGTGCGTTCGCGTGTAATCGGATTTCCCATGATTAAACACGGCTTGAAGTTCAAAATCACTTTTAAAGCAAAATTAAAGTGATTTATCATTTTGTTTGCAAAAATGAACATATTTAAATGATAAAATATATATATTTTGAGCAATTTGATGAATAGTAGAAAAATCATGTCAGTGGATCTTTAAGGTTTAGTTTTAAACTGTTTGTTTTAAAGTTAATTTAGGGAAGGTGGCAGGCGAATTAATTCCTTTTACTGTATTTGTAATGAGTGTATTTTGCTAAATGTTTCAGAGACTATATATAAAATGTTAGAGGAAAACCATTTTTTGTGTGATTTGCAGTGCTGCAGTTTGTTTCCATCTGAAAAAAATATGCTTTTTAGTTGCACTCTCTTCAAGGTCTCATAATAAATGGTCCAATTTGCACTGATTTGGCAGCTGCTTGATTATAAAAGGGCATAACATGTGGCAGATTCACAATCATACGTTCAAGGGTGACATATAAAAACATATTTGTGATTAGTGTTTTTCAAAGTGGGGGGCGCCAGGAGTTCCTATGGGGGACCCAGAAAGTTGGAGGGAAGAAGATTTATAAAAAAGCAAATATAATTTTTAACAACAACAACAACAACAACAACAACAACAACAACAACAACAACAACAACAACAACAACAACAATAATAATAATAATAATAAAATGCCCACCAGGGCAATCTGTATCTGTCATTTCCAGATAAACACACTTGAGAGAGAGGTTCGATTTGTTTTGTTCTTCTGGTCAACAGTTTGTTGAATACAGGTGGTCCCTGAGTTACGAACGAGTTCCGTTCCTGCGGCCCGTTCGTAACACGAAATTGCCGTAAGTCGGGGACCACCCGAGCCGCCACTTATACACGTACATGTACGGTACAAAACAGTTACCAAGCACTTCTCCTATCCTAACACAGTACCCTACATAATTATCAAAAAACACATACAGTGCATTTAGAGACATATAAAAAAATACTATTTCTTAATGTGAGCTGATCTCCGCCACCCGTTCAGCTCCGTGTCCCCGGTGGAGCCGCGTTAGCATTTTAGCCCCTCGTTAGCTCAGTGTCCCCTCCAAAAGGCTGTGCAGCTGTTTATCCGTGTTGTAGCATGTTAGCTCGGTGTTCATCCAACATCTGAGGCTACCAGGCGGACATCGAGGTGAGCTCCCGGCTGCAGTAGAGGTCTCCGCTGCCCGTCGGGTTTGTGTCCCTGGAGGGCTAGCGTTAGCATTTTAGCCCCTCGTTAGCTCGGTGTCGTCCCTCCAAAAGGCTGCGCAGCTATTTATCCGCGTTTTAGCATGTTAGCCCAGTGTTCATCCAACATCTGAGGCGACCAGGCGGACATCGAGGCGAGCTCCTGGCTGCAGAAGGCATCTCCGCCGCCCGTCGGGTCCGTGTCCCCGGTGGGGCTAGTGTTAGCATGTTAGCTCGTGGCTCCTCCGCTCACACTCGCCGTCTGCTGCTTCACACTGTCGGAGCTAACCGAAGCTATTTGCGAAATGTCGGACACTGCCAAAAACATAACTCGGTGTCCAGGGTTAGCGATCGGCGGCTTCTGCTCCGGGCCTGAGACGTCCACAGAGTTCACCAAGCGTTTCCACCTCATTTATCCGTATGAGGCAACCTCTTATCGGACACACAGTCCTCCAAAGCAAGCTGTCGAGGCCGGAGCTAACTGAAGCTAACTGCAAAATGGCGGACTCGGCGGCAGTGCCAAAAACTGTCGGAAACTGTCGGAAACTGCCGGAAACTGCACAAATAGGCTTAAAAATAATAATAACAATAATAATGATACTTTATTTATAAAGCCATTAAAAACAACCACAGCTGCAGCAATGTGCTGTACACATGAAATCAAGAACATTTAAACACAATTTTTTTCCATATTTTTATTAATATGATGCATTCGCAAAGTCGGATTGTAGTAAGTCGAGGCCGTCGTAAGTCGGGGACCACCTGTATAGTGTTTGAAACATGTCAGTTAATTTAAAAAAAATTATGGTCAGCAGCTGTAATAATTAACTGAATACAGTATAGTGAATAAAAATTAAATACAGTAATGGTGCTTTACTTATTTTGTAGCATTGTTTGTGGGTTTGCAAGGGGGGCCTCGGCAAGAAGCTAATGCTGTTTTTGTGGGGGTGGGGGGGCATGGCATGGAAAAGTTTGTGAACCCCGGTTTTAAATAGTTAAGACTTTTTTTTCAGCAGGAAGGACAAATTATTTTGATCTGGACTCTGAAGATGTTTCACATGAGCAAAAATGTGTTATGACTCAGGAAGATAAAATACACCTAAAGCACAATATGGGCTCTATATTCATTCATTCATTCATTCAACCTTTATTTATAATAAAGTTATAATAATAAATATTATATATAATTCTGATAAGACTTTTTGACACGTTCAGTGACATTGAGATTTTTTGTCTTGATGATCCAAGTTCAAGGCTACACCCACAAAAAATGTCCTAGTGTCAAAGAGTCTTAAAAGTCCCAATCAGGCAGAGCTGAAAATGACCCTGCAATGATACACAGTTTTAAAAAAAGAAGAAAAAAACAAAGATTCAGCTCTGGAAGATAATAAAAAAATAAGGTTCAATTCTGCATAAACGTTTGCATTTGTGAAAATCAGTACAAACTGCAATAACGTCAAAATGGCTAATCTATTTAAGGCTTAAATAACAATAGAGATAAATGCATGCATGCCTCCCTGCCCGTCACCAAGCAGGCAGCTACATGCCAACATCCTAACTACTCTGTGTCTGCTATGATAGACAGTCTCTTTAACCCAAGCACGCTGTCACTAATGATTTACAGCTCTCCTTTATTTTACCTCGTGGCTGGACTGCAAAGAACAAGCATAACGAGCTCCTGAGAACAAGCTCCCATTCACAAGTTGCTTTGATCCAAATCATCTAATGCTGGATTATCAAATGTTCAATTCTAATTGTTGTCAAAATATAAAAGGGAATTTTTTAAAATATTCTTTAAAGGAATATATATCGTCTGCTACCTTTCGACTCAGTCAAATGTGGAAATGCTCATTATGGTCAAAACCTTGGAATTGATGTCATGCATGATGTCATAAAAATGAAAAAAAAAAAAAAAAGCAAAATCTTGCAAAAAGTGCATGTGCTGAGGACAACTCTCAGCTACTACTACTCCAAATTTGGCTTCACATCTGAAAAATGTACCGAGTTACAGTATATCAATTTTTCAGAGGACAAATGTCTATTATCTGTGGCAACCATCTTGAACTGTTGACTACATGGCTTAAGTGATTAAGGAGAAAAATCCAACAATGAAATGCTTATTTAGTTTTAAATAATTTGATTCAAATGTACAAGTTTATGAGATATTTAGTATTGCACTACAATGAAACAAACACAAACACGGGGAAAAATTGTATCACTTTTTTTCAGCCATGGGCAATAAAAATACAAATCTTCTTCTTCTTCTTCTTTCTGCTTTTCCCTTTTCAGGGGTCGCCACAGCGAGTCATCCTCCTCCACCTCACTCTGTCCTCTGCATCCTCTGTCCTCACTCCAACTACCTTCATGTCCTCTCTAACTGCATCCATATATCTCCTCTTTGGTCTCCCTCTTTGTCTTTTTCCTGGCAGCTGCATTTCTAACATCCTTCTACCAATATACCCACTGTCCCTCCTCTGGACATGTCCAAACCATCTCAGTCTGGCCTCCCTAACTTTATCTCCCAGTTGTTCAACATGTGCTGTACCTCTGATTATCTCATTCCTGATCTTATCCATCCTTGTCACTCCTAAGGAGAACCTCAGCATCTTCATTTCTGCTACTTCCAGTTCTTTCTCCTGTCTTTTTGTCAATGACACTGTCTCCAGACCATACAACATAGCTGGTCTCACCACTGTCTTGTAAACTTTTCCTTTGACCTTTGCTGACACCTTTTTGTCACAAATCACTCCTGAAACTTTTCTCCATCCACTCCATCCTGCCTGGACTCTCTTCTTCACCTCTTTACCACATTCCCCATTTTCCTGGACAGTGGACCCCAAGTACTTGAAGTCCTGCACCTTTGTGACCTCTGCTCCTTGTAGCCTCACTGTTCCACTGGCCTCCCTCTCATTCACACACATGTACTCTGTCTTACTACGGCTGACTTTCATTCCTCTTCTTTCAAGTGAATACCTCCACCTCTCCAAGTTCTCTTCCACCTGTTCCCTGTTCTCACCACATATCACAATGTCATCTGCAAACATCATAGTCCATGGGGATTCCTGCCTGACCTCATCTGTTAGTCGGTCCATCACCAGAGCAAACAAGAAGGGGCTCAGAGCCGATCCTTGATGCAATCCCACCTCCACCTTGAAGCTATCTGTCACTCCTACAGCACATCTCACCACTGTCCTGCTGTCTTCATACATGTCCTGTACCAGTCTAACATACTTTTCTGCCACTCCAGATTTCCTCATGCAATACCACACCTCCTCTCTTGGCACCCTGTCATATGCTTTTTCTAAATCCACAAACACACAATGGAGTTCTTTCTGACCCTCTCTGTACTTCTCTATCAACATCCTCAAAGCAAAGATGGCATCTGTGGTGCTCTTTCTTGGCATGAAACCATACTGCTGCTCACAGATAGTCACCTCTTGTCTAAGCCTTCCTTCCACAACTCTCTCCCAGATCTTCATCGTGTGGCTCATCAACTTAATTCCCCTGTAGTTGCTACAACTCTGTACATCACCCTTGTTCTTAAAAATGGGAACCAGCACACTTCTTCTCCATTCTTCAGGCATTTTCTCACCCTCAAATATTCCATTAAATATTTGAGTCAAAAACCTCACTGCCATCTCTCCAAGACATTTCCAAACCTCCACTGGTATGTCATCAGGTCCTACTGCCTTCCCCTTCTTCATTCTTTTCAGAGCTTTCCGGACTTCACCCTCACTAATCTTTCCCACTTCCTGGTCCACAGTTTCTATGACCTCCACTCTTCTTTCTCTTTCATTCTCTTCATTCATTAGCTCCTCAAAGTAATCCTTCCATCTTCCCATCACACTCTCCTCACTTGTTAGAACATTCCCATTCCCATCTTTAATAAGCCTAACCTGCTGCACATCCTTTCCAGCCTGATCCCTCTGTCTTGCCAATCGGTACAAGTCCTTCTCGCCCTCTTTAGTGTCCAGTCTCCCATACAACTCATTGTACGCCCTCTGCTTTGCCTTAGCTACTTCCCTCTTTGCTCTATGTCCCATCTCCTTATATTCCTGTCTCCTCTCTTCAGTCCTCTCACTGTCATATTTCTTCTTGGCTAATCTCTTTCTTTGAATGGCATCCTGCACTTCACTATTCCACCACCAGGTTTCCTTATCATCCATTCTCTGTCCAGATGACACACCAAGTACCTTCCTACCTGTCTCTCTAATTACTGTTGCTGTAGTAGCCCAGTCACTTGGAAGCTCTTTCTTACCACCCAGAGCCTTTAACAGCTCGTCTCTGAATTTCTCACAACATTCTTCCTTCTTTAGCTTCCACCATTTGGTCTTCTTCTCTGATTTTACTCTTTTTCTCTTCTTCGCAACAACAGTCATTCTACACACAACCATCCGATGCTGTCTGGCCACGCTCTCCCCTGCTACAACCTTACAGTCTCCAATCTCCCTCAGGTTTCCTCTTCTACACAGAATGTAGTCGACCTGTGTACTCCTTCCTCCACTCTTATAGGTCACTCTATGTTCCTCCCTCTTTTGGAAATAGGTATTGACTATAGCCATTTCCATTCTCTTGGCAAAATCCACCACCATCTGTCCTTCCTGGTTTCTTTCCTTGACACCAAACCTACCCATCACTTCCTCATCCCCTCTGTTTCCTTCACCAACATGTCCATTCAGGTCTGCTCCAATCACCACTCTTTCCTCCCTGGGAATACTCTCTATCACTTCATCCAAATCTTTCCAAAATGTATCTTTCTCCTCCCCATCACATCCAACCTGTGGAGCATAACCACTGACTATGTTTAGCATCAGACCTTCTACTTCTACCTTCAGGCACATCACCCTATCTGACACTCTCTTCACCTCTACTACATTCTTTGCCAACTCCTCCTTCAGGACCACCCCTACTCCATTTCTCTTTCTATCCACACCATGGTAAAACAGTTTGAACCCTGCTCCAATACTGCGAGCCTTGCTGCCCTTCCACTTGGTCTCTTGGACACATAAAACATCTACCTTTCTTCTCTGCATCATGTCAGCCAGCTCTCTACCTTTGTCTGTCATTGTCCCCACATTTAGAGTTGCAACCCTCAGTCCTACATTCTTCACTTTCCTCCTCTCCCTCTGTCTCCTGACACGTTTCCCTCCTCGGGGTCTTCGACTAACAGTAGTACAATTTCCGTTTGTCAACAGCACCGGTGGCGGACGTTGTTAACCCAGGCCTCGACCGATCCGGTGTGGTTTCACTTTGATGAACTCGCATTATGGTTTTGGCAAGTGTTTTACATCGGATGCCATTCCTGACACAACCCTCACCATTTACCCGGGCTTGGGACCGGCACAAGAGATACACTGGCTTGTGCTCCCTAGTGGCTGGTTTGGCAAAAAAAATACAAATTTTGTCCCCCCCAAAAAAAGAAAATTATAACATTTGTGTAAAAACAACTCTCTCTCTCTCTCTCTCTCTCTCTCTCTCTCTCTC